>PVKN010000263.1:0-29750 GCA_004027915.1 Capromys pilorides | reverse complement strand
GCAGCTCAGTTTGGAAGAGTGGAGGCTCGGGCAGAAGCCTGCTCCTCCCGCGGTGCCTCTTGGCAGCAGGCTTGAGGAACACCGGCCACAGCTGGCCCACCTGCCCGCCCCGGGCACGCGGGTTCTCGTACCGCGCCAGCCCGGGCCTGGTGCCCCAGTAGGGCTTTCTCTGCCGGATGCCCACCAGATGCCCACCTCGCAACCCTGAAGGCCCCCGCCTCTCCCACGGCCCCGCGGGGGGTGGTGCCTCCCGCCCCGCCCGCCTGCTTTCTTGCTTCCTCTCTGCCTGGCACTGGGGCCTCTGCGGCTGCGCTGACACCACAGAGCTCGGCTCTCTGGCTGGAGTCTCGCTCCATCCTGGCTCTGGGCCTGGCCCACAGTAGGCTCTCAGTGAGTGTTGGCTGAGCGGCAACCAAAGAGGAACAGCAGGGACTGGGATTCCACGAGGCGCCCTGGGCCGTGGCAGGCACAGGACACCGGCCCCTACGGCTCATGTTCATTTTAAAAGCCCCAAATGTTCATTCAGGGCACTAGAAAGGGAATGACTTATACGCTTTACTTTTCTTTACCTTAATCCCGTTGCTAAGGCTGCTGGACTCAGACTGGCATGGACTCTCTCAGAAGGTACAGCGTCCAGATCTCTCAGGGTCTGAGGGGAGTGCTGCCTGGCACCCTGCAGGGAGGACGAGAGCTACACAGCAGCTCAGCCCCACACAGCTGGCTGAGGTGTCACCTGAGCAGGTGCCTCCTGAGCAGAGCCCACAGAGGAGCCAGGCAAGAGTCCTTTGGCAGCCACCAGACACATCACAGGTTTTACTAAAAATCTGGCACACATCCAGCCTTCGCCAGGATTCCACTTTACAGAGAAGAAATAGGATCGGAGAGCCTGACCTCCACCTCCAGGTGACCGATGTGGTAGGGCACTAACAACATGTATGGTGTGCAACAGTGTTTCGACCCCAAAGAAAAGCTTGACTCCTCCCACTGGACAGAGGCTAGCGGTGGGTGGGTCCAATGGGGGCAGATCCCTGGGATGGAGAGCCCCGCACCTGCATCCCAGGACTGGCCCCAGACAGGGCTCCCTCCTGGAGCCTTGCACAGCCTAGGCAAATGCCAAGACCCTGTCTCCACCTCTTAACTACCAGCTTGCCCCGCCAGGTGCACTCCTCACTGAAGAAATAGGCCTAGCTCCACAGCCAGCAGCCACGCACAAGTTGCAAACCCCTTCTTGGCCCTCATTGTTCTCATCTGTGACCAAGGGGAACAACCCCATAAGGTTGGGGACCCAAACAGGACGGCGGACTGGCAAGAAGGAGGGAGAACCAGGACACTAAGGGCTCAGACTCTGGGGTGAGCCATGCTGGGTTTGGATCCTGATTTCCCTACCTTCTAGCTGTGATACCTGCTCAGGACCTCAGTTGCTTTATCTGTAAAATGTGTAGGGGTCAAGGCCAAGAAGACCAACTGACTTTTAAGAAACTTTTTGTTGTTGTTGTTTTTGTTTTTAATACTGAGAATCGAACTCAGGATTTCGCACTGCCCAGGCAGGCACTGAGCCGCTGAGCTATATCCCCAGTGACTTAAGAAAGAGTGAGGAGTTTGACAGGGGACAGCACACATAGCCTCTGAGCACAGCCGGCCAATCATGAGGCCTCATCAAGGCTGTGATCCTTACAAGGGAAAGGGGAAGGGGAGAGACTTTCCAGTTGTGCGTCCCTGGAGGGTTCCTCTCCACTAGTGATACTCAAGCAGCATCACTGAGCTGGAGTGAGTCTCCATGCCCAGTTCCAAGCTCAGAGAAGCTCTCTTGCTGTCCCGGGGCCTGACTTAGTTCAGAAAATCAGCAGACAGGCCTGTGTTCACATTCCACCTCTGCCAGCTGGGGCCCTCTAGGCAGCCTCGGTTTCCTTAGCTGTTAAGTGGGGGCAGAGCAGCTCCTGCAGCAGCCGCCTCTTGGTTTGGTGCTCAGAGCTCTGCCCAGCCTAGCAGGCTGAAGTGCAACTTGGCCCATCTAGGGACCCTGGCCACGAGTCCAGGGGTGGCAAGATGGGGAGCCCCTGCCTGGATCAGGAGTAATCCAGAGTCAAGCCCAGAAAGGGGACTGGTCATCCAGGGAAGGGCAAAGAGGAATCTATCTCCCAGCATCCCACACAGCCTGGGCCACCCCTTGTCTACAGGCCTGGGAGTGCCAAGGCTGCAGAGGCTTCAGGTCTTGGGAGTCACGATCGGCAGGGGCTCGGGGGAGCATCTGAGCTCCCCAGAGGCCAGGATTGTCCTGGAGGACAAGCAGGAGACAACACCTGGAGAGCAGCACCCCCACAGAGTTCACTCTGGCCCCCACCGAGCTTCAGCAGTCCCCAGTTTTCTATGCTGTCTCTATAGTATCAGCATTATTTGCAATCCCCTGAGGTCCAGGAGTGTGCAGGAATTCGGGGCTCTTGATCCTTGCACTCCTGTACCCTCCACATCTAGAGCAGCGCTGAGCATAGGTAGGTGATCAACAGATCCTTGCCACAGAATAAGAATTCTCCAGCGGCAGCAGCAATGCTTAGCCACCAGGATGGGGTGGCAAAGTGCCCTGCCTTTGTGTGACTCCCCTTCCTGGGTGGCCTAGGCTGGGCTCTGTACCCTCCCATCTCATCTCCCCTCAGCAGGGGTCAGGAGGTGTCACTCCCACCTGGCAGCCAGGAAGCTGTCTCACCATCACTGTCACAGCAGTGCAGCAAGGCTTCTTGAGAGAGGGAGGGACCTGGGCAATTTTCTGGCTTGCAGCTCACTCCAGGGCTGCCTGGTGACACAGACGGCCCCAGGCCCCAGGGAGGCCCTGTTGCAGCAGAAGCAGCCTGGCACTCCTGCCCTAGAACTTGGCAGGGCTTCTCCAGCCCACCCCACCTCAGAACTGCAGGGGTTTTGCAGCAGAACCCCGAGATGTCATCTGGGGGCTGGGCTCCCACCCCTCACGTGCACATGGCACTCCCCCGTTACAGTTTACAAAGTGCGTTCACAGACATTATCACGTTGGCTCCTAAACACCCCCTAAAAACCACAATAAATCTCTCACGCGCTGGCTCCCAAGCCCACCGGCTGCTGCGTAATCAGTGAGCAGAGAGGCCTCAGGGCCCAAAGCCTGCCAAAGCTGCAGCGGCGCCAGCAGGGCCAGAGGGGGGTCCACGTGGGCGGGTGGCAGGTGGCGGGTGGCAGGCCCAGCTGGGGTGCTGCTGGAGAGAGGAGCAAGCCCGAGGCCGAGCCTGCAAAGGCAAAAAAATGCTGTCTGGATCCCAGAGTTCTCCTGGGAGGAGAGGGCAGTCAGCTGGCTTAAGGGACAGACAGGTGGGGAACTATGCACTAAAGGAGAAGCTGGCCACCAAGCAGATCTGGAGGACTCATTAGCACTTAGGAACAGGACAGGGAATATAGCAAGGCCATAAAGTGGTTCTCCTGGGGCCAGGGACAGCCAGCCCTAGCTGGCTCCTCTCACCTTTGGCTGCCCTCCACCCTGAGAGAGAAGCCCTGGGCCAGCAGAGGCTCTGGTACGGCCCCCTGGACAGGTCATAAGGTGAGCGAGGTCTTTGCCTGCTATCTCTGCCAGGAGTATCCTTGCTACCTATTGAAACCCTAGCCCTCCCTGAAGGACACTGCAGCATCCACAACCCCTCTCAGCTCCCAGAGGCACCAGGATCCCGTCTCTGGACTGGGAAGACCCTCTCCTGTTTCAGACCTCATAGCCCCCCAAGGGCAGGGGCCCCAGCACAAAGAAAGAACATCTATTCATGAATGGACACAGAGTCCAGGCAATGAGGGAAGAGAACACCCATCCCCCAGGGCTGTAGGAAGAGGTGACAGTCAAGCAAGAGACCCAGCGAGCACACACTTCCTTCAGTGTCTTCAGCACAGGTCCCAGGCTCGGGCAGCCACAGAGAAAGAATCCCCAGTCGCCACAGCCCAATCAGCCAGCAGCTGTGGTTGGCTTTTGTTTTTTAACATTTCCCTTGGTTTTCAAAGCTCTAGGAGCTCAACTTACAAACTGTGGAAAGTCCAAGAAAGTTTAAATAAGCAGGGAGAGGGAGGGCCTGGCCTGAGGGGGCTGTGGCTGCCCTGGCAGGGCTCCTGCCCAAGCGCAGGCTGTGCGGCTGCCCAGGAAGCCTCAGTCTCGACCTCTGTGCCGCAGGGGCAGCTGATCTGTCTCGTGGGCGGCTGTGGCCATGTCCTGGAGGTGCAGAGCAGGTGGCAGCTTCCTTGTGGCCACTGCTGAAAGGAGTCAGCATTTTCCCCTTGCCAGCCCCAGAGGGTGTGGCACTGTAGCCCCTGTGAGGCCTCGATCCTGTGGCATGTGCTGCTGAGAGACCTGGAGGGATGCAGGGAGCCAGGATGGGGCAGGTGGCCATCATTCTGGGTAAGGCCTCTGAGTCCACAGCCCCCAGGACTAGTGGTAGGGGGCTGGGGGAACCCCAGGACCTGTGTCCTTGTCCTGGCATCCTAGCTACTTGTTTTTAGAAACACACAATACTTGGGGCTGAGGAGATAGCTCAGCAGTCTAAGTGCCTGCCCAGAAAGCGCAAGGACCAGAGTTCAATGCCCAGTACCACATGCTATGCCACCCCCAGCACCTCAGGCACATTGCACTGGCCCTGAAACCGGGCATGGTGTCACAAGCCTATAATCCCAGTGCTGGGGAGGCTGAGACAGGAGGATTACTACAAGTCTAAGCTGTATAGTGAGACCCTGTAGCAAATACATAAAAAGATTAATAACCTGATTTTAAAATGGGCCAAGACTTAAATAGGTATTTCTCCAAAGAACATCTACAAATGGCCAACAAACACCTAAGAAAGATGCCCAACATCATTAGTCACAAATCCAAACCACAAGGAGGGAGTGTTTCACACCTGCAGGGAGAGCTGAAATCAGGAACAGCAGCAGCCAGGCTGGTTAGCACGCAAAGGACCCGGGGAGTGAGGGCTTTGCTCACAGGAACAGTGCCCTCCCTCAGTGGGGAAAACAGTCTCCATTTATCAGAAGGAAAAACACGTTACAGTGTGATGCAATGACTCCACTTCTGTGTATACGCCCTCAAGAGAAATGAAAACCTATGTCCACACAAAGACACATGAGAACGCCTGTATTAGCGTCACTCATAAAAAGTCAAAAACTGGAAACAATCTAAATGCACATTAATAGATGAATGGGGGGAGGGATGAATGGAATGCAGGGAGATTGCTCCGTGGCACAAGTGTCTGCCTGGCAAGTGCAAGGTCATGAGTTTGAACCCCAGTCCCACAGAAAAACAAACAAAAAATAGATGAATGGACAAAATAGGATAAATCCATGCAGGGGACTATTATTCAGCCATGAAAAGGCACAAAATACTAACTCATGATACTACGTGGGTGAATCTTAAGAACATTATGCTAAGTGGAAAGAAGACAGACACAAAAGGTCACGTGTTGTCTGATTCCATTTATAGCGAATGTCCAAAATTGACAAATTCACAGAGACAGAAAGTAGATTAGTGGTAGCCAGGGTGGGGGTGGGAGGGAATGGGACTGACTGCTAATGGGTTTGGGGTTCTCTAGAGGATGATTAGGTGTCAGGGTTCACAATGCTATGAATATGCCAAACGCCACAGAGTTAGATACTTTGAAAGGGTAGATTTTATGGCCCATGAATAGTATTTCTATAAAGCTGTAAACACATAGGGTCCTTGCATCTCTGTCTACTCCCAGCCCTGCCCCCTGCCCAGGTTCAGCCCCTTGCAGCTCCCAAGCTGCCATCCCAGGACCCGGGGACACCACAGCAGGATGGCTCTTAGAGAAACAGGACTCTGCTTCCTCCACGGCTCCTCCCCTGCCTTGCGCCTTCTCTCTGACTAGACCTCCTTCCCAAAACCCTCTGGACCTCAGCACCGGCGTGCTGGTCCCCAGCGAGGCCTTGCCTGACCCTGTCCCCTGCAGCCTATTCTGATTCCCCAAGGGTACACACAGCACAGAAGGGACACGCAGTGTGCCTGTGCCTCACACAGGGAGCAGGGCAAGCTGGGTTGAAAGGGTCCCTCTGGCCCAGCTGTAGGGCACATCAGCAGTGCCAGGCTGGGGCTGGGGGCCTGGGGAGCTATGACTTGGGTCCAGTGGGCCTGGAAAGGCAGGCCTGTACAGATAGAGGGGAGGGACTCGGGATCAAAACCCACATGCAGGGGGCCGGCCAGATAGCTCAGCGACTAAAGCACCTGCTTAGGCAGAGTGCAGCGGCCAGGATGTGGTTCCCCACGTCTGCGCACTGGCCCAACCCCCAGGGCGTGCTGAGAGGGCAACTGAGACTGGGTGTGGTGGCACGTGCCTATAATCCCAGCCCTTAGGAAGCTGAAAACAGGAGAATCACTGAGTCTGACCTAGATAGCGATACCCTATAGACCCTGTGCTAAATACATTAAAAAAAAAAAAAAAAAAAAAATGCAACGGCACCAGTGTAGGGGAGAAGAAGCCCAGCATGGGCCAGGTGAGGATGGTGACATTTCCTGAGTAGGGAGCACTGTGGCCAGCATATATCTGTCTCGCCTACACCAGGACAAAGCCAATGCCTCCTCACTGGCCCTCCTGCCTCAAATAACTTTCCCTTTTTCTTCTGTTCTCCATGGCACCACCAATTAATGCCACCCCAGGGTGGGTCATTCTGCAGCTCAGGAGCCTTCCAGGGCGTGCCATACCCTCAGGGCAGACACCAGCCCAGCTCCACCTCCAGGCTGTGCGGCCTGCCCTGCCCCGAGTGGCTGCAGCTCTGGGAATAAAGTCCTGAGGTCCACAGTGGAATGGAGCCTACTCCACTACCATTCGGAACCCAAACCAAGAGGCCTGTCCTGACTGGGAGCTTTTTCTTATTTGTTTTGTTTTTTGGCGGGACTGGGGTTCGAACTCATGACCTTGCACTTGCCAGGCAGGCCCTTGTGCCACGGAGCTATCTCCCCGGCCCCCAGGAGCTTTTTCTAATAATGATTTTATTTTTAGAACTAGAGAATTGAATCCAGGGCCTTTACACTATGCTATGTCCCTAGCTCTTTTTAGTTACTTAGTTATTTATTTTAAAATTTGAGGCAAGATCTTGCTGAGTCACTAAGTTGCCCAGGCTGGCCTCAAACTTGGGGGCTTCCTGCCTCAGGCTCCCACAGTGCCAAAATTACTGGTGTGAACCACCATGCCTAACTTGATAGTGCTGTTATTATTTTATTTTATTTTATTTTTAGTGATGTTATTTTAAATGATGCAGAAATGCTCAACAATCAATTCACATGTAGTCACCAGCCTGTCTGGCCTCAAATTAGAAATAATTAAGAGCATTCACCGGCCCATGCTCCATCCTGTGGACAAACAGCTTCAGGCCCAGATGCACGGTTGTGAAATCCAGGGCAGCAGGACCCAATCCAGTCTGTCTGGTCAATGACTGAGGGCCTCTGCCTACGACAGGCCCAGGGAGCTGGGGTGCTGAGGTGCAGCTGAACAGGTGGGAGGGGGTGGTAAGTAGAGAGGGTGGAGGGAGGGAAGGTGGAGGAGGAGGCTGGGCAGATGCAGGGGGGTGGGTGCAGAGGTGGACAGGTCATGCACCCCAAGGCTACTTCCATCCCAGCCGCCACCCAGGCCATGAAGAAAGTGGCCCTTCCTGGATCCCAAATGGCACCCAGGGAGCCCCAGGAGCTGAGGAAGCCCAGCTCTTTGGTCCAGAGCCCCCCTCCCAGCCATAGAGATCAGGGTGTTCCGTCTTCCCTGCTGGCCCCAGCCTCACCCACCCTCAGGGCTCCAGCCTCCCTCTGGGCCCAGCTAGCCTTCCCAGCAAACTGAGCAGAACCTTGCAGTCACCCTGACACCCTCTTCCCTGCCCACATCCTGTCCCTCCGCAAATCCCCTTAGTGTCAGGTTGTCCTGCACAGCCCTCTCTCCCTGCTCTGCCCCCGCCCCTCTCCCAGTCGCCTAGAACTGGGCAGCCAGAGGGATCCTTTTAAATGGAGCATCCAGGGGCCTCACCATCTGGCCCCCATTTCCTCGGCAGCTGCCACCCCACTCCCTCCTTTCCCTGCGGCCACACTGGCCTCCTCTAGCTCCCTGGCTGCACTGGCTGGGCCCGCCTCACTGTGCCAGGCTCCGGCTGCAGCCCTGGCCCTGACTTTCCCCTCCCCTGGGCCACTCTTCCCCAAAGCCCCTGCACTCCTCCTACTACCTCCTTCCCTTTGCTCAGCTGGGGGGGGGGGGGGAGGTACAGTGGTGGGCACCTGCCTGGCATGCACAAGGCGGGAGGGGCCAACTTCCTCATTTGGCTCTTCCTTCCTTGGACACCTGTATATGACTGAGAAACAAAACGTCCACCCCACCCCACCCTTACTTCTCCCCTTATACTCGCCTCAGCACCCTCTCCGGCCAGCCAGCTGGCTTCTCTGAGTGCCGCAGCACCTGCATCTCCCCTGCTTTTCCCTTCAGTCCTTCCTGTCTGATCACTGTCCTCTTCAAGTCTCCAATTCACTCTGGACAGAGTGGACCGGGTGGGGGGGGCGGGGAGCATATGAAGGCACCAGTGAAAAGGAAACAAGCCAAGAGGGTGTGGGTTGACCCTGCCCAACGACACCGGATGCACAGGGCTGGCTCCTCCTTTGTCATCCCCACTGGGCCAGCTTGCAGGGCCTCCCCACCCCTGGGTGCTGACAGCCCAGGGGCTGAGGCCAAAGACAGGATGTGTACAACAGCTGCTACTGTAGCATTGCACAGGGATGTCCACAGGCTCACAGTTGTGAAGATGGATGTGACCCTGGAGACCCGGGGAACAGGAGGAATGCATGGACACCTTATGTGTGTGTGTGTTCCATGTGTGCATGTATGTATTACAAGTCTCAAGACTTGTGAACTCAGGGATCACTGTGGCCCCATATCTGTACCCTGGCTCCCTGGCACCCCAAGGGGTAGCCTGAGAATGACCGGTGGCAGCAGGAGAGAGGTGTCCAGATCGTCCATTTAGGGAGGACAGCACAGGTCCCACTCTACACACAGCACAGCAGAACTACCCAAATCCACCACGAACTCCACTACTCAAGCACTCACTAGCCAGGCCACTGAGTCCCTCCACGGCGCAGTAATGCTCTGTGCAAAATGAATCTAATAATGCCAGGGTCACAGGGTGATTGACATTAAACAAGAAGGTGTAGGCGTCTGCACCGGTGGGCTCTCCCACTGCCAGACATAATTCCTGAAACACGTAGCTTGGAGGAGTCGTTTAGTTCGCCTATGGGTTCAGTCCACGGTCAGTTGGTCCAAAGGCAGAACCATCACGAGAGAAGGACTGGGCAGAGAAAAACCACTCGGGTCATGGCAGCCAGGAAACAGAGCAGGGCAGCGGTGCCACGATGGAAGGGGCAAAGAACAGACACAGACCTTGAGACCACGCTCCATGCCCACCCCGTCACACCTAGGAGGGCGCTTCACCAACCCCTGGGTGGGTCTCAAAGCCAACCAACGTGGCCCTGCACTCTAACCACGCAGCACCCAGTGAGCCATCACTAAGGAGGCTGAGAAGGGGTTGCCAGTGACTCCCGGAGCAGTCACAGGCACCATGCCACGAGCTTCACATGCACACAAGGTCCTGTCCTCAAGGGATTCCCAAGCTGCAGTAGTGATGTGCACAAGAGCTTGGGCCCCGGCTGGCTGGCTCTGAGGCGGCCTGCTTTGCGGCTGTGGAAGCGCAACTCACTTCATCCCCAAGAGGGCCCTGGAAGTCAGGAGCCACTACGGTCGGCCTGTAGCTAAAGAAACAGAAAAGCGGACTGAATGCCCAGGGTCACCCAGAGGGCCAGGGCAGAGCCCAGGCAAGACGGGAACCTATGCATCCCAGTTGTCAACTGGCAGGGACACCAAAGAGCTGGGACAGAGAAGAGACTTAAAGCTGGGACAGAGAAGAGAAAAGGCAGGCCAGGCAGGGAGACTGCGTTGTGCAGGGTACGAATAACCCAATCCAGGCCTCTTCCCCTTTGCTCAAACCTGCCTCCTCCCTGGGAGCCACCGCCACTCTCAGTGACACTCCTGCCTTCCCCTGGGCTGTCCCTGTTGGCAGCACCGGGGACCTTCCCAGATCCCACCCAAAACGAGCGTCTCGCACCTCCCTCCTTGGGGCCTTGACCCACATCTGGCCACCTGCCTATCTCTCCACCTGGATCATATTGACCTCTCCAGGCTCAGGGGCAGTGGGGCAGGACTTGACGCCCAGGTAAGCACCTGTCTTGCCGCAGCCCTCCTGACTCACAGAGAAGGCCGAAGAGTGGAGAGGTGTCTGCCGTCTACCAGGAAAGGCAGGGTGGATGGGGGAAGGGAGCACGTGACAACACGGAGCAGTCAGTGCTGGGCCTAGATCTGAACCCTTGCTCCCATTCCTGGGGGACGGCACCCCTGGGCTGGAGCCTTGGCCCTCACACTGCACCAGCCATGTTGCTTCTCCCCATAGCATCCTTGCCTGGCTTCCTCTCAAAAACACACACACACATATATATATATATATATATATATGTATATATATATATATATATATTATGTATAGTCTCAAAATATTTTTCAAGGGCTGGCACGTAGCTCCACAGAAAAAATTTGCCTAGCATGTCCAAGGGGCTAGGTTCAACCTTCCCCCACACAGAAAACAATTATTCAAGTGAGTATAAATTATTCAAGTGTAATTATTCAAATGAGCTTCTGTGTCCCCCAGACAGTCTCCAGAGTGAACACAGCAGGTGTCCCCAACAGGGCATCGCAGGTGGCCAGTGTGCCTCCTGCCATGTGCCTCTCTGAGCCTCAGTTTCTCCAACTATTTCAGGGACCACAGCCCCTGCATTGGTGAGGCTGTAGGATAATTCCAGAACATTCTGGAAGCATCCAGAGTCTTCAGAGAAACTCCGGCCAAAGTGGGTGCTCAGAGTCTGGTCTCGAGGGCATTACCTGCAAGGTCCAGGCTCTCCCAGACTTGGCCCCAGCTCACCTACCTACCCAAGGCATGTGGCTCAGTTGTGCTAAAGGACAGCAGGGCTCAGGGCCAGGCAAATCTGGGGTCAGGCCCTTCCCTGGCACTTGTGCTCAGCTCCACCCGTGCGGCAGGCTGTGGTCTGGGCAGTGAGGCGGGCCTCGCAGGATGAGGGCCCCATGTCTGGGCACATCCCGCTCCCTCCTGTGCACCGCACTCTCCCTGGCAGGCTCCTAGCTGCCGTCAGCCTCTCTGGGCACATCCTCAGTCTCTCACATCTTCAGTCCTGTTGCCAAGACAGTGCAACAGGAAGAGCATATGGTTGAGCATCCAGAGTCTCTCCAAAGGGAAACTGAGGCCTGGAGAGCAACAGAGATGTCCAGGAACACATGATTACAGGAGGAGAGTTTTGATCATAACCTAGGACTCTGCTTCCACTCCTTCAGTTCTTTCTAGGCAGCACCTGGGACCTTCCCAGATCCCACCCAAAACGAGTGTCTCACACCTCCCTCCTTGGGGCCCTGACCCACATCTGGCCACCTGCCTATCTCTCCACCTGGATCATATTGACCTTGACGGTCCTGTCCTCGGCCCTCCTGTTCTCTTGTCCACCAGACCCTCAGCCCCGTCCAATTCCTCATTACCTCTCAGACTGCCCCCACACTGAACCTCTTGGTGGCTGGGCACAGAGCCCACCCTGGTTCCAACTGTGGACATCCACTGGGATGTCCACTCCAAGTCTGCCTCTCTCCCCAGTTCAAGGCTTCGTGGGCCTGCAATGGGTGTATTCCAAATGCAGCACAGAACCTGGCCTGGACCAGATATCCAACACCTGTCACACTGCCCCACCTCTGTCCCTATAACTCATTTATGGAGCACCTGCCTAAAATAGCAACAAGCAGGTGGGCAGAGCCCTGCTCTCATGCAGGTGACAGATACAGTGACACACGGTCAAATGTTAAGTCACGCTATAAAGAACCATGGTGTGGAAGGGAATGGGGGAGGGTGGTAAGGAAAGGTTTATCTGAGCCCATGACTTTTGATCTCTGAAGAAAGAAAAAGAGGGAGTGATGTAAATGCCAGAGAAGTGTATCAGGCAGGACACAGCAAGTGCAAAGGTCCTGAGGTCAGAATACACACAATATAATGGCACACTAAGCAAGATCTGGAAGCAAACTGGGGCAACAGGACCAGAGGGCAGAGGGGGAACAAGCTGGGGCAACAGGAAAGACTCTGCTCTGGCCCTGTAGGAATCAGGAGTTACTGCAGGACTATGGGCAGAGAGGTTGAGGACCTGGTGGGAGTTCCAACAGGATCACACCAGCCATTTGGTGAACAGCAAGCTCTGAGGTTGAGAAGGAAACAGGGAGACTGGAGGAGAGGCCACTGTGCACAGGCAGCAGGGGAGGGGGGAGGAGGGCAGAGTCCAGGCGCTGAGGAAAGCAGAACCAATGGGATTTGGCAGCAGATGAAATGGGGCGGGAGAGAGGAAGCCTCAGCAAGATGGAGCCCAAGGCTCAGGCCTGTGTGAGCTAGCAGGCTTGGGAAGGGCAGGCTCAGAGCCAACTTCCGGGAGCATTTGTGACCCAAAAGGTGGAACTACTCGCTGCCCATACACGTGGAGGTGTCGCCCAAAGTGTGCGCAGGATGAGTCTAGACTTGGAGAAGAAGATGCAAAGTGGGTGTGGCAGCTGCCCTATGCCCTGCACATAGTAGGCGCTCAATAAATGCCTGCTGACTTGGCCTGCAAGGCCTCGTGCAGGACACAAAACTGGCCAAAGCCAAACTCCTGGCTGCCAGAAGGGACAAGAGGCCTAGGGCCACACCTAGAGGAGCAAGTACAGCGCCCCAGCACTGCCTGGTGGGTGCCAGCCCAGGAAGGCCTCTTGGCCAGCAGCAATGGGCACACCAGCCTGGCAGGCGCTCCTGCCCCAGGCAAATTGGGAACTGTGAGGGGAATGGCCTCGGGGCTGGTGTTAACAGCTAGGCACAGAGCCCACCCTGGTTCCAAATGTGGATCTGGGGCTTTAGGCCCAACATTTAACCTCTGTGGTGGTCTCTGTTGCTGCTCCTATAAAACAGGGATGACCAGCCAGGAGTGGTGGTGCACACCTGTAATTCCAGCACTCTGCTAGGCTGAGGCAGGAGAAATTGCGAGTTCAAGCCGAGCCTAAGCAAGGTAGTGATTTCGTGAGTCCCCATCTCAAAATAAAAAATGCAAAGGGATGGAGTCATAACTCAATACAACAGCCTCGGGTTCAATCTCCAGTACTGGAAGAAAAAGAAAATGACCCTTCCATTTGCAGATTGGTGTGAGAATCGAGTTAATCCAGAATCAAGTTAATCCACACACAGGCCACAGAAGGAGTGGTGCCCAGTGCTCAGTACGTGTGACCCACCCACTGGCGTGGCATCCAAAGGAAGCGTGTGCTGGCAGGGCAAGTGGGAGAAGAGCAGGCAGCTGGGTGCCCGCTTACGCTAACGAGGAGAGCTTGATTCTTTGGGCAACGTGTGGCAAGGAAGCTCTGAGTGGAAGGATGAGACGTGTCCACCCGTCCTCCACGGCATTCAGTAGGACACACACCCCCCAAGACTCTCCAGCTGAGAGAACACACGCAACAGCTGAGGTTGGGGGGCCCTTCTCCGTCCCTTCCAAAGCCAGCAGACCTCTTCCTGCGGCTGAGGCTGGCCAACTGCCCTGATGGATGGACACAGGAGGCGCATACTGCCGCGGAGAGAGCAGGAGGCAGAGCTGGGCAGTGGGTTTGGCCGCTCCCAGCCAAGACCGACCCTAGAGAGTGGCCAGGCATCCCACAGAGTGTCTGGTACTATGGATTCTCCTCACAGGCACACCAGGGTCACCAGGTCTGTTTGCTGAGAAAGAAACGAGGTGGAACAGGTGGAATCTAGTGTAGGTCACCGATTCCAAAGGCCTGTGCTGGGGCTTGGCAGGCACAATGTGGAGACTATTTTTTCTGGTACTGGGACTCAGAATCCAGAACCTTCACACCAAGTTATATCTCTGGGCCTTTTTAAAATTTGTACTTTGAGGCAGGGTCTATTAAAGTCACTAAGTTGCCCAGGCTGGCTTTGAACTTGCAATTCTCCTACCTCCAGGAGTGCTGGTATCAGGCATGTGCTACCATATCTGACTCATAGAGACTCTTGAACTTCCTTAAACCTGAGCCAGCTACAGGGGTGAGGCGGATACAAAGGCACCCTCTGCCTGGAGCTTTATACCTTTTGGCTCTGCTTTGAGGGAAAATACATGGATCCCCCTTTTGGACTGCCCTGAGACTTGTATCACAGGTCCCTTTATCTCTGATCCCCTCCCACTGTCCTTTTAAAGAGGTCCTTCATCCCAAGAAGTGCCCTGGCCTAGAGGTCCCCAGCCCTGTCTGGTGACACACAGTCACCCCCAACCCTCAAGCCCAGCCAGGAGGGCTTCACAGCCCTGAACCTAGCAGGTGGAAGGAAATACACTGTTAGCTGAGGGGGTGGGTCCAAGGTCACCCCATAAAAATGGATTCCTGGAGAAACATAAACCACCAAAGTACCCTGTGAATTTTATTGACCTTAAAAAAAAAAAGCAATCTCATTTGAATAACAGAGAGAAACCACCCCTAGTTCCTCCTTTATTAGTGAATAAGAACACCAAAACACTCAACAAAAACAGCCACGAGAAGCTTCAGGTCCAATTTATTGGCCACTTTCATTGCATAAAACCCAGCACTTCTATGAAAATAGGATGATATCCAAATGGTTTGCTTGTTTTTAAGAAAACTGCCCTTAATACAGGGCAAGACTTAGTTTCGCTTTTATTTTGTTCTTAAAAAATTTTTTTAAACAGAGCTGGAATTCTCCTGACTTCATGTCTGCTCCTGCCGCCGGAGGGAAAGTGATTTCCGAATTCATCTGATAAATCGGGTTTCTTTGTGGCATCCACTCCATCGTTCAGCAGCCAGCCATGATGTCATAAGCCCATCAGATTTCCGGTACGGGAAAACGCTGGGGAATTGGAAAGAATGAATATTTCTTACTCGTCAGGTGGGGGTGTGTGTGACTGGGAGCAGACGCCTAGTGGCTGGTGGTGGGGAGGCTCAGTGTTTGTGATATTAAATGTCAGGCAGAAACCTGAAAAGCCCAGCCACCCAGATGTTTTCTCCATAACCAGATGTCTGGCACTGCGCACACAGTGCCCCCCCCCCAAGTCCCAGGAGGCACTCGACATTTCGGCTTTGACCTCGGGTCTCCCATGAATGTGCACTGCCAGGAGCCGCACACCCTCCAGGCTGCCCACCCCAAGGCTGGGAATCTTTTTTCTCTAAATCTTTACACATGGATGACAGGAGTAACTAGGTCCAGATTTTTAAAAGCTGTTGAAGCAGTGATTTTAAAAGTTCAGTGCTTGGAATTAGCTTCCCCAGAATACACTATGCAAGCCAAAAAGGAGGGGGGGAGAAATCTTTCAGCCAACACACACACAAACATATGTGACTCTCAAGCCACAGGGCTTAAAAACTCAAAACAAAACCAGCAAGTCTGGGAACAAGGACTGTGGCTGACACAGAGAAGAGAGGAGGCTCCCCCAGGGGCCCGCCTCTCCCAAATCATAGGAACACCGAACAGCTTTGTTCTTCCTGACAAAGCCCCTCACTTCGAAGAAGGCACCGGCATTGCCAACAAAGGCACAGGGTAGAACTAATTTACACTCACACTTGGCTTTGAGGAGTCGAGGAGTCATAAAGCACAGTCGAGAAACAGCCTTGCTGGAGAGCTAGCTTCCCCCTACCTTGACGGGGACCTCCCAGGCATGCCGCAGACAGGTAGGGTCCTGGACTCGAGGTGGCCTGACCATGCGCCCCACGGCGGTGGCCACCTAGACCTGTGACATCACAGCTAATTGTCCCTGAAAATGAGCCAAGAACCACCAGCCCCTCGGGGCTACAACCCGGAGACTGCACAGAGAGCCCTAGGAGAGGGACAAGTCCAATTAAAACTGAGCCTTCGGATGACAAGAGAAAAGGGTGACTGCCAAGGGGACAGTGAGTGGCAGAGGACAGGAGAGGTGAGTGGGGGCTTTGGGCTCTGTGCCCTTGCTTCCAACAACAACCCTTGTGTTTTACAGATGAGGAAATTGAGGCCAGGGTGGCTGAGAGGCCTGTCCAAGGTCACCAGGCTAATTAGCTGGACAGCTGGGATTGGTGAGGAGAAAATATAGGTCTCACTTTGCCCAGCTCTTCCCAGAATGTCTTCTAATTTAATCCTCACAACACCCTGTGAGGGAGGGATTACCATTAACCTTAGGGGCCAGAGGAGCCAGTGGGGGTGCAGAGAGGTTAAGTCATTTGCCCAAGGTCGCACAGCTCGTCATTAGCAGAACTTGGCCTGAACTTCTGAATCACCTGACTGAATCCAACTCTCTTTCCACTGGGAGGGAGAGGCAGTTGAGGTTGAACTGGGAGCAGTGAATCTGATTTAAATACACATTTAAAATGCTGGTGATCTCCACAGAACAGAAGGGAGTAAATCATTGCAAATTAATTTTTTTTAAAGCCATTCCAGGCAGGAGGGCTAGATGGCCGGGTGGGTGGGTGGGGAGGCTGCTTTTATTCTGTCCCTGCCAGAGCCTGAATAAAGCAGGGAGCCAGTCTCTCTAGCCGTGCATGGCGGCAGCTCAATCCCCCAAAGTGGGGTGGGTGTGGGGGGAATGTGATAAAAGCTTTGTTGGGCATCCGAGAGAGCATAATCTACCACAGGAACAGTGCCAGGCACACGGGTCTGCCAGAGCCAGAGGAGGGGAAAATTCACCGTGTATGGAAACCACGAAAACTATAAAGAATTAAGCGCCTCTGAGCTGGATCCATCTTTGTAGCCAGGAGTTGCAATGGGCCATGGCTCACCTGAGCAGCTGTTTGGGGCCCAGAGGCTGACCTGGGACAGGGAGGGGTCACCCAAGGTCCTGCCCGCCCAGCCCTGGGCGAGGCAAGGAAGCCAGTGTGGCCCTGTATCTGCTGGCCACCACTTTCTTCCAGACTAGCATGGGAAGGAAGCAGCTTTCAAGAGCTAGGACAGAGGGACAGGGACAGGCCAGTCCCCAGGCCTCCCAGGGGACCCACTCTTCCTCCCAGCAGGCGGCCTTGGCACTGCCATGGGCTGTGTGTGCCAGGCTCTCCCTCCCTGCCTCACTGTGCCTGCTGGTTTCTGCCATCAGCAAATGGGGTGTGGAGCCCAGGCCTCGGGCCAGGGAAGAGGAAAGAAAAGTCGCAGCCATCTGGACATCTGGCCGGGCTGCGAAGCTCCTGTTTTTCTGGGGAAATCCTACCCATCCTTAATTGGCTTTGCCTGCCACCCACCCAAAAGAGAACCAGGTCATGCCCTCATGGTAGTGACATCAACAATCCTCCACACTCAGAGTGGCCTAGGCTGCGGGGATCCTTCAAGGTAGAGGGACTTCCTGGAGGGGAGGCCCTGTGGATGAGGAGCAGTCACACCTCGGAGTCACTGTCACCCCTACAGAAAGGCCTTTTCTGACCATCTTCCTTCTCCATGTCACTGCCCCCTTGCTGCCTACATATTGTTTGTCACTAAGTCCCTGCACTGGTCCACAAGCCTTGTGAGTCTGTCTTATTCCCTGCTGAGTTGCCCATGCCTGACACATAGTAGGTGTAGTTGTTTGATGGCTATTTCTTCATCAAAAGCATATACAACATATGCAAAGACCCTGGGGCAGGAAGCTTCACAGAAACTGGAAGGTGTGGGTGTCGGAGTGGGGCAAAGAGCAGAGTGCTGCGAGGTGGGACTGAACCTAAGGGCCACCCAGAAGCTAAAGTATCTCCCCTCCGAGGAACCGGCTTCCTTCCACCCTCCCCTTTGGCACAGTCTGAGCTAGCAGGTCTTCCTTCCCCATAGCAGAGAGGTCTGTGGTGGCAGCCCTGCTGGGGACAAGGCAGGTGAGCACCGGTATCCCCTGCCCAGTACTGTCTGTTACTACTTTCCTGCATCCATCTATTTTCTAGTCCAGGGCTGGAGGACCACCAGAAGTCAAGGAAGCAGTGGGAAGTGGCTGGGGGGGCCTACACAGGGCCTCCCTGCAGGCGCCTGCAGGCCCCTCTACGCCCTGCCTTCTGCAAGGCTCCTCCATGCTTGGCTCCATCCTCCTCACTGGGGCAGGGTGGAAGGAAAAAAGGAACCTGGAGCCAGGTAATCGTCCTTCTCCTTCTGATTTCCAGAGCGATATGGGACCCTAAGTTGGCCCCTCTGCCACTCAGATTCCCCACAGGTAAGAAGACACATCAGGTGTACAGCCACGCCCGCCATCTGCGGGAGGGAGCAGATTTAAGGACTCGAAGAGTCCCCTCTAGACCAGATTCCCAGCCTCCCCAACTCCTCATACTTGGGCTGCCCCCGCCGGTAGGAGGCACAAGAATTCCAGCTGCTGAATCTGAGGCATGGAGTTCACCCCCCCCCCCCCCCGCAGACGGGGGGCGCCTCTGCCCCGGGAAGCGGCTGCGGTTGACAGGTGGCGCAGTGTGCGCCTCTGGGCCCCCTGCTCCCCGCGAGCCGGCGGGAAGCACGCAGCAAACTTTCCGCGCCTGGGATCTGCGGCGTCTATACCCGCTGGTGTTCTCGGCGGCGCCTCCACCACCAGTGCGGGTCTCCACCGCCTCACTTGTCCCTAGGTCGCCGGAGGCTGGCTCCGTCCTAGCATCGCGTCTCCTCCATAGGCTCCCCAGTCGCGACTTACCAGAGCATCAGTCGTGACTGCTGACTCTGGAGACTCCTCAGCCGCACCACTTGCGTTCGTGTACACCGCCCGGGCAGCCCTCAGGTCACTGAAGACGCCCCGGTTTTAGGGGCTGCGTCTACACCGCCTCGGCGGTCCCTGGGTCACCGGCGATGCCCGTGCTCAGGGGCCGCGTCTACGCCGCTCGCCGCTCACGCGACCCTCCGGGGCCAGACCCGGGACGCAACCACCGCTCAGCTAGGTGACGCGCGCGCCCTTCCCCGGGGACCCCATTGGGCGCCGCGGGCCGGCAGCTGCTTACCTCGTCCGTGCCCTCACGCTTCTATCCTGCTAGCGTCCTCTGTTTCACACATTTGGCAGTGCTGTCGCCGGAGAAAGGAAATGTTATAAATCCTCATGCGCCACGTGGCTGGCCCCAGTCCCCCCGTTCTTTTCGGCCTTTAGGACAATACTCGGCCCCCAGGCCGGCCGCGGGGCCCGGGGCTCCAGGCAGGCGCGGCGGCCGCGGCAGGGCGGGCCCTGGGGCGGGGCCTGGGCGGAGACGGGGCGGGGCGGGGGCCATGTGGGACGGGGCGCACCGCCCTTGGCCGCCCTCCCCCGGTAAACCCCGGCCTGCAACTAAGCCTTCTGTTCCAGCTCATGATTGGTCGGCCGGCTGGCGATGCTGACGCCTGATTGGCTGAAAGGAAGAAGGGCTAGTATCTTGCTGGTAGTGGTTTGTAAATTTCATTCTTTGCCTTTTCTTGCCGCGGCTGCTGCTCTTGGGGTCCCCCCTGAACTCCTCAGCCTTTTTATTTCTGTTTGGGTCGTCCCCATTACAACGCTTACCCCGGTTGCTGCGTTTCATTGTCCTCTACCAAATAGCACCTTGTGGTTGACACACCGGGTTTATACTGCTAACCACCCTCAGAACCTGAGATGTAGTAGGGACTTGAGGAGTGTTTGTTGATTGAATGATTGGCGAACGTGCGTATGGATTTTTAGAGCTCTCTTTAACGTTGCAACATCCGTGGGAGATTCCTCTTCCGTGTGGGGAAACCACGGTAGGACTTGCAGTCCACTGGGAGTGACTGAGCTGATAGGGGAGCTGCCAACACCTCTGGCCTCGGGTTCCTACACAGGCGTCCCGAGAGAGCTGTCAGAGCCTGTCACTCGTGCAGCAAAAGAATGCCTGGTTAGAATGGAAAACGGGTTACAAGATGATACGCACCATACCTAGCACTGTGCTTGGCAGTGTGCGCGAGCCCGCTCCTGCCTCCATGCTAAAATCCTGCTAGCTCGCTGGGCCTAGGTCCTCGCTGGGGAACCCCCACACTCCAAATTACAAAGGAAGTCAGAACGCGCTGCTCCACCTGGCTACTGTTGCTAATTCCTGACAGTATGGTCAGGTGCGCGGGGGAGGGACCTGCAGGGCAGTTGCCCGGAAGCTGGCTCCAGCAGGAACGCTCTTTCTTTGGGGCGTCCTTAGATGGCCCCTGAGTGGGCTCTTCGGGTTGAGGGGTGGTGAGGGTTGAGGGATTGGGGAAAGAACTTCCGCTGACAAAGAAAACTGGGGGAGTTGCTACTGGAGTTGGGCCGGGAAGGTTAATTGACCAGAAAAAGACTGTCTGAGATCCTGGCTTCTGTACAGGGGGCAGCCAGAGGCAGGCAAGCAGCGAGGAGCTGGCGTTTTGGCTGAGGAAGGCACCCTGCCCTGTATGCGTGTCTCCTCATGGTCCCCTTACAAGGACCCCAGGTGATCGATTTAGGCCCCACCTTGATCGACCGTGACCTCATCTAGCGCCAGGTACCTGCCTCAGGACTATGCAAGTGTATCTTTTTACACATAAGGCTGAGTGAGGCAAGAACACTGGGATCCCAGAACAGTAAGAGTGACCGCGGGGTGGGGGTGGGGGGGGCTCCCTTCCTGGCTCTCTTGGGCTCACCTCCAGCCTGCAGGATCCTGGCACCTGGCAGCCCTCTGAACAGAGCCAGAAGGGAGGAAGCCCTGTGCACACCAGCCCTCCAAAGCCTCTCTCCCAAGTGACCCTGCCCAGCATGGTGCCCTCAGGAGAGCCCTGCCCCCTGCCTGCTTCCCTCAGCCTGCCATGTCCCCACCCCCATTATATCCAAGATGGACAAGGACAATAAAAGCTATTTCACAAGCAGCTGGTGATTAATTGCCAAGTTAATTAAAGAGGCAGTAATTGCAGTTCAATTTCAGAGGTAGGTGCAAAGTCTTGCTAGGGGTGGGTGGTCAGCTCAGGTCTCTCTAACTGACAAGAGCCGGGTGGAAGACCAAAAGGGCTTTCAAAGACAGGAAGAAAAGCCAAATAGCAGTTTAAAAAAGTGGATGCTTCTATCATAGTCAAAACGTTTTATTGGACATAATTAGGTGGTGGGCTTAGATGTTTCAGCTTGGCTCTCTCTCCTTGTCCATGTCTTTGAAAGATTTCGTTAGCATCAGTGACAAAAAAAAAAAAAATGACAAGGGAGAGAGTAAGTATTCCCAAACTCGAGTTTTGGATTTATGAATAGCCACTGATATCAGTGTGCCTCGCTTTCCACAACGGAGAGGGCCTTAAAATTATGTGTAAATCGAATCACGTTTGCCCACCCGGTCCATCTTAATGCTGCCGATGCTCTATCTTCATTTCTGATTGATTTTCCCTGGCAGAGGTGCCAAATTCTTTGCTTTAAGTGTCAGGCTCTCTCTGTCAAGTAGTTAATGACCTATAAAGCACTTAAAACGTACTGGAGGAGATGCTATTTGGAGGCACCCTGCTGTGTATCCTCTTCTATTGTCAGTAATCACCCCTCATTTATTTGCTCTTATTGGTTTGGAATTTGCTATTGGTTTCCTGAAAGCTGAGCCCACCGAAGAAGGGTCCAATTCAGGGGCACTTGACGGATTCTGGGGTGGTGGTCAGGGGCATTTGCAGCAGCCTCTTTCTGCAAAGCCCCTCTGTTTGGTCCGCTCTGGACCACCCACTTCCTGGCTTAGCCTCTGGCCAGCTGAGTGGCCTCAGGGAGTCACTACCCCTCTACAAGGCTCAGTTTCTTACTCCGTGAAGTGCCAGGGCTGGTGCTTACCCGTGGGCAACTGTTGGTGATGCCAGGCTGGCGGGGACAGTGCTGCAGGCATAAGAGGCCTGAGGTCAATATGAAGACAAAGGCCATGGCACAGGCCAGTTCCAAGGTCAGAGTGGGGAAGAAGCCACCCTAAGGAGCAGAGCTGGGCAAGCCAGCGCCCAGGGCTGAGGAGCACTTCCAGAGGAGAGGGGAACAGAAGAGGCTCCTCCACATGGGAAATCCCATCAGTGGGCCATGGTGGCTGTAACCAATTACAGCAAACATGTGACTAAAAACACACTGTTTATTATTCTCTTACAGTTCAGGAGGCTAGAAATTCAAAAGTTACAATATGCAGAAATGGAGGTGTCAGGGCCAGGGAGAAAGCTCCGCAGCACAAGCACGTGTCCGGCAAGTGCAAGGTCATGAGTTTAATTCCTGATACCAGAAAAAAAGACAAGGAGGTGTCCACAGAGCCCTGTTCTGTGGCTTTGAAGAGACAAGTTTCATTCCCTTTCCAGCTTCTAAAATTACCCTGACTGTGGCCTGTTATCTTCAGATCCAGGGGTGTAGCATCTTCAAACCACGTTCTCGGCTTCTGTCACCATGCAGCCTTCGGCCCATAATCTCCTTCTGTGTGCTTTTTGTAAGAACATTTGTGGTTTTAATAATCCAGGATAATCTCCCCACCTCAAGAATCTTAGTCACATCTGCAAGTCTTTGCTATATCAAGAAATGGTCTTGACTTCCAAAGATTAGGAGGAGGATATCTTGGTGGGGGGCACAAAGGTCTCGGAGTAAAGGGTTTAAAAGTGTTAGATTCTGCTAGGGCTGGAATCTACCAACTACATGGCCATGGGTAAATAACTACTTCTCCCTGACCCTCAGTTTCTTCATCTATAAAATGGGTGCAGTACTTGTCTTCAAATATGAACTCAGTAGGTATTGAGTTAGCAGGCAGAGGGAGCTTCCGGTGTCAGAGCCTGGAGTTTGAGAGAGGCCCCAAGAGGACCCTGGCATAGGAAAAAAAGAAGGAGGAGAGGGTATGAGGTAGGGAAGGCTGGAGATGAGGAAAGTGCTGGGCCAAGTCCCAGTGTGTGTGTGTGTGTGTGTGTGTGTGTGTGTGTGTGTGTGCGTGCGCGCGCGCACTCATGAACTCTGTCCCAGGGATAATGAATAGGGGACACAGAACAAGGTACTGTTTGATGTCTGTGTCCTTTTATTGAAATCAAATCCACGTGTCATAAAATTCACCCTCTGAAAGTGTGCAGTTCAATGGTTTTCAGCCATCAGAGCTGTACCGCCATCACTACTAACTCCTACACTGGCTTTACCCCATAAAGAAGCCCTATATCCTCTTCAGGAGTCCCAAAAGGCAGGGCAGAGAAGGAGGGAGCACCAGGAGTGTTGGTCTTCACCAAGAAGAACCGGGGCCTCCTGAGATTGCAGTTGGGGGAATGCCACAGGCCAGACCAGCCGGGGGCCCTCCTCTGCACTGCTTGGGGCAGGAGTAGCTCACCCCAGGGTCCTATATGAGCCACGCCCACCCCACAGGACCGAAGGAAACCTCTGGGCTCACTTTGCACCATAAGAACCAGTTTTATGGGCCTGCCCGGCAAGAGCAAGGTTCTAAGTTCAAATCTTGTTACTAAATTTCTGAGTCTAGTCACTTGGCTCCAGAATGTGTGGTCCTCCTGGGACTCAGCTGTACGTTCTGGTCCTGATGGGACCCGTAGCTCCCTGGCTCCATCCCTGCTCCCCCTCCAACATTCACACCAGGGCCCCCCACCCTCTGGAAGCTGGGCCAGGCTGGAGGACAGACTTAGAAGCTGGGTTCTGCCTGAGCAGCCCTGAGCCTCTCCAAGAGATCCAGCCCCCCTGGAGGGGCTCCAGTGCTCCCCCTTCTGCCCCTGGCTAGGCTCTGTGGAGCGCGTCAGCCTCCCACAGATCGGGGGTTCCTGGCCTTGCAGCTGAGACAGGAGGGGCAGCCATCTGGTGAGGCGAGAGGTTGCGGTTAGGACATCGCTAAGCCCGCTGAGGCGTCCCTTGGCAGTGACAAGGGCTTCTGGGATCAATTAGCAGAGCCACCCCAACCAGACTGGAGCTCGCGGCTCATGGGGGCGGGGCGGGGCGGGGGCGGGGCTGCTGGCGGTTCTCCCGGGCGGGGGCGGGGCTGCTGGCGGTTCTCCCTCTCGCCGCGCCGCCAAGCGGGGCAATTGGTGGCAACCGGAGCCCAGCTCCTCCTACCTCCCCGGTGGATGCAACCGCACGCCCATCTCAGTGTTCACGCGAATAAAATGGGTCACATGCTCATTAGAGATCACTTCTTGCAAAGTGGGAAAAAAATTATATATATATATATATATATATATATATATATATATATCCCTTTTCAGCAAGAACAGAAACCGAAGCTGCCCACAAAGGAAAAGACTCATTTATTCTTCAAACAAATGGCTCTTGAGCTCTGAAGCTGAGCCAGGCACAGACAAAGAGAGATAAACACGGTGCTCACCGTGCTGGGGAGCAGAGGTGCAGGTGTGTGCGCCGCCTCCACGGAGGCGCAGAGAGGAAGAAACGAGTATGCCCGGGGGGGCAAGCGCATCGGGAGGGCTCCGAGGAGGTGGCAGCCTTTGAGTGGGAATGGATAAAGGGTCCGGGGAGTAGCACGGGTTGGGGGGTGCTCAAGCACCCTGAGAACAACAGCAGTGGGTTGGACTTGGGGTGACTGAGCCGGTGAGCAGGGCTCAGGGAGGAGCTGATGCCCTGGCGCAGTTGAACTAGGCCAATGTGCACAGAACGGGTGGGAGTACCGGAGCTGGGATGAGGGTCAAGCGTCCAGGCACAGACAGTGGAAGCCACACCACGGTGGGTTTGTGGGGGGTAAGGTCCAGCGTCACCCTGGGGCACACCCTGGGTGTCCAGTTTTCCCTTCACCATTTGTTGAAAAGATTGTTCTTTCCCCCCTAAATGATTCCACCACCCCAATGCTGGGGAGGGCCTTTGTCCTGAGCTAAGTCTCTAGCCCTTTTTAATTTTCATTTTCGGAGTCACTAAGTTTCAGAGGCAGGTCTTGAACTCGCAGTTTCCTGCCTCATCCTCCCAGAGTGCTAGGATTACAGATGACTCACTCAAGGATCTTGGTGTTAAATTGACCATAACCGTGGCGCGCTGCGGGGGGCTCGAGGGGGAACAGACAGTCAGATGTGAGCTACAGCAGGGCGGATGTGGTGCAGAGCCAGGGAAGGACGAGGAGCAGTTGGCTGCCGGGGCAGCTGTGATCCATGGGTTTGATGGGGGAACGAGGACGACATTGGAAGAAAGGCAGCCCCTGCGTCAGCCCAGGCCAGTGGTGGGGGACCAGGCACGGGGCTGTGTTTGAGCCCAGGCCAGATCAGCTAGAATCTGGCCCACTGACCAAGTAGGGAATGAGGTTGGGCAGATGGGGGGGAGGGGGGAAAACACACAGAGACAAGCCAGCTTCCTCCATGCCTCAAGGCCCACGAGTGGTTAAAAATAAAACCCACTCCAGACCCAGACACTTGCAAAGTAAGTTTCCAGGTACTGAGAGGCTTGTAAAGGCAGAACAATGCCAATTACAGCAGCATTATCCTGGATTATAAAGCTTCTAAGTGGTGGCTAACACCTGCAGGCATGCTGTGCCTGGGAATTTCCAGGGGAGACTCCAGGACACAAACATCCTGGCTACCAGGAGCGGGGTTTGCAGACCAGGTAGACCAGCAGGCACAGTGCCTCCACGGCCTCCACCGAGCCGCCTCCATTTCCCAAGGAGATAACCACCAGGAGGGGACCCTGAAGGAAATTTGTCCTTGGAGGGCTTCACGACTGCTGGGAGCACTAGCTCCCCAGGGTCTCTTTCTGTCCTGTGCCTGGTGCTTTGGCAGTTTCCAGGCCTTTCTTGTCCTTTCCCCTGGAGGAAGTTTTGGAGACATGTGTTCCGCGAGGACTTGCCAGAACCTTCTCAGCAGCACCTGAGGAGGCCATGGTAGAGGCTGACTGAACTAGGATCCATCCGTCCTTGTGCCCTTGGGCAGGTTTATGCCACTTGGGGCTGTATGGATAAAGCCAGGGGACAGGAAGCCACGGGGTGACTCCACTGAAGGAAGCACTTTGGAACCCACAAGAAGCACACGCACGCACCCTTTATTTTGTATGGTCACACATACTACACAGATGCTATAAAAATGAAGGGGAAAAAACATGTCTAGGTGACTCAGCAGTTACCTGTGGGCAGGGGACTGGGATGGAGGCCCAGAGGTGGCAGGTGCATCCCAGGGACCTTCATCTTGCTGTAGTTTAAATGTCCTATGGCCACAGCATGTGCTTTTGTCACCTGCTTAGCTATGCATGCAAAACTCATGTTCATGCAGAATATGGGCTGACCCATGCTCGGCCAAGGCTCCAAGGCCATGGCTGCAGCCACAGCTCGAGGGAAGAGTGAGGAAGGAAGGTGTCTCAGAGCCTTGTGTGGAAATCTCTGGGCTAGAATTTGGATTCAGGACTGGCCATGACCCTCAGGTGGGCAAAGGACACTCCACGGGGCTTGGAAGGGACAGAGAGAAGCTACTTAGCTGACTGCACTAAAACAACACTCACCTCTCGTGGAGGGGCTGTCTGCCAAGAAAACTATTGAACTACATAAAAATCCATCCCTGAAATCCCAGAGCTGTCCTTAGAGTGGAGCATGGCCTTTCAACTAGATGGGGGGTGGGAAGGCAGGTTTTTCTTATAACTTGATTTCAGGCTTGTTGAGGGCTGGTGGCCAAAGAGCAGTGACTGCCCCTGGCTGAGGCCACCCTGCGAGGTCCTGCTATGTTGGCTGGAAAGGAAACCCTAGCCCCACCAAGGATCGGAGGTGACAGTCACAGGTTCCCATGGAAACTCAGCTTCACAGAGTCCTCTGAAAATTTTCCTGAGGCAGGGGTACCACTCCCTGCTTGCCTTCAAGGTGTGAAGGGGAGGGAGGGCTGGAGGTTGAGAGGAGCTCGAGGGGGCCATCAGTGTCCAGCACTTGCCACCCCTGGGAGAGGCCAAGTGGGGAGCCTGAGGGTGGCAGGAGTCACAGGAATGTTTCATGATGCCCTGAGGCTCTGGGAGGCTGGTGGGGGACAAATCTTGGTGGAACAGGACCTCAGGAGGGACAGCAGGTGGGCCCAGGAGACCTGGTGGGAAACCCCACCAGGCAGAAACTAGAGAAGCCAGACCCAGAGACACCAGCTGACCTTGCATGTGGGACCCTGCAACAAGGTCCTGCAGGGGCTTCCTCTGCATCCTAAGTCTGGGTCCCTCCTCGGGATGGTCACATCCATCCTTCTTGGCGGGTCTAAAGTGCCACCAGCCCCCTCAAGAATGCTCCCAGCTCCTAAGCATCTCCTAGGGCCATTCTGGGTCCAGCACTCCTCATCTCCACCCTGTCCCCAGAACAGGCCCGGGCATTGCCCTCCTCAGGTTCCCTGGCCCCTCACTTAGCAGAGTGCCTCTCCACTGCCACTGCGGCCCCCTTCTCTGAAGAATGGCTCTCAGGGGGGCTCTCACCTGATGCCACCTGCTTGAGCTAGGGTGTCCTCCACCTGGTCTTCCGGAGCAGTCCTGACTGTCACACAAGCCCACGCAGGGGGCAGTGACTCTCAGGCCCACATTGCTGCTGGAAGCAGAGCTGGGATCTTAAGCGAAGCCCAGGGGCCACCCTACTCTGAGGAGCTCAGCTCATGACCCTCTCTGTCCCCTCCTCCTCCCTCACTGTCACCTGCACCCTCTCAGCTCTGCAAGCTTTTGGTGCTGGGGGCTGGGGACCTTGTGCTCAGTCTTTGTCACCCTCCAGGACCTCAGTATTTGTGTGCTCCCAGGCATGCCCTGGAGCAGGCTCAGCCCCCTAGCTGGCCCTGTCTGTGTCTACCAGAGGGTGACCAGTCAGTCCCCGAGGGCCTCAGTGGCCCAGGGAGAAGCTGAGGTTTTATTCCAAATGAAGCTGGAAGCCTGGAAGAGCAGAGGAAAGACCGAGGTGTTGTCAGGTCCCCTCTGGCTGCTTTCTCATGAAAAGACTGTAGGGACAGGGCAGCTGTTGGTGGCCAGGGGGACAGGCAGAGGGGTGTCCACCCAACACCCCTCACTTCCCTGGAAAGGGCTGAGAAAGCCAGAGTTGCAGCCAGAAGGTCCAAGGGCTATAAGCAGAGGGGTCGAGGAGGTGGGTGCATGGGGGGCTCCCCAGGTCTGACTGACTTTGGTGCTCGCCAGCTCTGGTCTCCACCTATAGCTGCTGCACTTGGGGATCTGGAAGCCCACTTTGCACGAGGCGCCCCGTTCTTCCAAGCAGGCCTGACTCTGAGGGAGCTCTGCCCTCCTTGCTGCACACTCCCGCAGGGTCCAGGACCAAGCTGGGAGGCCATGTCTGTTCCACAAGGCCTGGTGCCACCCTCACAGACTGCTTCTGGGACTTCCAGAGGTCCGCCTGTGCCAGCCTTCCTTTCTAGCCCTACAGAAGGTGCTGCCCACTCTGAGCGTGTTGGTGCACACCTATAAAGCCAGCACTAGAGACGCTGAGGCAGGAGCATCACCCTGAGTTTAAGGCCATCCTCAACTACACAGTGAGACTCTGTCTCAAAAACCTAAAAACAAACAAACAAACATGACTCTGCCTGAGGGCTTGTGGTACAATGCTGCTTGGGGGCCTGGGCAAGGCTTAGGTTCCCCTTTCCCTGAGCACATTTGGGGTCTGATATGAGGGTACCCCAGGAACCTCTGAAGTGGCCCGCGAGGCAGGGAGGGAGCACCCAGCTATCTCACTCCTAGATGGACAGTGAGAAGTCCAAGGCAGGGCAGAGCGGAGAGGGGAAGAGGCAGCCAGACAGCCGAGTTGCAGGCTGCTGAGCCCTGGGATGATGTACCTTGAGCTATAAACTTGACACTTAGAAAAAGACTCTGGGTCACGCACTGGGGACCCCTCTGCCCACCCCGAGTCTCAGCTTCCCAGCACAGAGACCCTTCTAAGGGCCTGGCTAAGACACACCAAGGCACATTCTGGCAGTGGCACAGGAATGAGGAGTTCTCGAGGCACGTCAGGTGGCCCCCAGGTCTGTTCTGGTCTCTACCCCAAGGTGCAGGTGAAGTCTGAGGCAGAGGGGACCAGAACCAGAACAGGGAGTAGAGCCCAGAACAGCCAGGCAGAAGGAGCTTTGGGGGACTGGGCCCTGGCTGGGGAGCAGAGGGTGACGGGGTGGCACAGTGAGTCCCCAGGGCCAACCCGATGGGCAACAACCAGGGGCCCCCTGTTAAGGGAGAGACAGCCTCAGGTCATCCGTTGAGCTCCCATGCAGCAGCAGCTGCCCCGCACCCCATGGCCCACCCCAAACATGCCAGGCCATCTTTCTTGACAGTGGACACCACCCCAGCCTGCCCCCAGGACCCATTCCATCTCACTTGCACATCCTGGGCTGCTGTACCATCTCCCCACCAGCCTGGGCGTGGGTCAGCATTCCCACCCCTACCCCCCTACTTCTCTGGGGGTGTGGCCACCCACCCTTTGGACCAGTCTGGCAGGTGGGGGTCCACAGGGCTCAGGCACAGCACCTGTGGGACCCTTGTCATGTTCTGGGGCTCACAGTGCCCACAGACCAGGATGTAGTCTGGCACTTGGGTGGGGGTGCAGAGCGAGGGAAGGAGGCAGCCCAAGGTTGAGGGGGTGCTGCACATGAGAGTGAGGGGGTGCAGTGTCCCTGGGAGCCTGGCTCCTGGTTCTGATCCAGGGCTTTGGCAAGAGGAGCTGCTCTGGGCCTCGGGTGCAGGTTAAAGCTGATGGCTCAGAGGGCTCGGCCTAGAGATTTTCATAGACCAGGTTCACCTCGCTGTCATCCTGGAGCTGCCGCCCTTGCTCCTGGGAAAGGAAAAGGAAAAGAGAGAATGAGGAAAGGAGAGGGAGGAGAAGGGAATGAAGAAGAGAAGAAGAAGGAAGGAGGGGAGG
>PVKN010000262.1:0-90296 GCA_004027915.1 Capromys pilorides | reverse complement strand
ACACACACACACATACACACACACCCCAAAACCAAAAAAAAACAGCAGAGAAGGGTCATGGTAAATATATCTATCATGTCAGCAACCACTTTTTAAAAGTCAGGCTGCAAAATAATGCTAATAATAAAATCCCTACAGATTATGACTCAGCGCTAGTGAGTCTGACCACAACCATGCCTAAATCACTGCTAAAGGTCCATAATCTACCACTCACAATGGCTGTTGCATAACTAGTTATCCTGAAATGTGGTGGCCTAAAATAAACATGCTCTCATAGCCACTGTAGATCAGGGACTCTTGGAGATTCCAGAGAGTTTATCTGGCGCTCTCTCAGGTAGCTGTCCTCAGAAGAGGCAGGGCTGAGGTCATCCGAATGTGTCACTGCGCTGGATGACTCCCCCAAGACGGCACCTTCACAGGACTGGTGATAAGAAACTTCAGTTCCTCACTGTGAGGTTCTCCCTGTAAGCCACATGTAGGCCTCACAACATGGCAGTTGACTTCTTTCAGGCAAGCAACCCCTGAGACAGAGCAAGAAAGCCACAGGGCCTCTGCTTTCTTGGTCTCTGCATTCATCACCCATCACTTTCGCCATTTTGCGCATACTAGTGCTTTGCTTCTAAATCCAGCCCACACTTAAGAGGAAGACAACCAGCTGCTATGCCCTACAGGGAAGAGATTCAAAGACTTGTAGGCCTATTCTGCAACCACCTTGGATAGAAGCACGCATAATAAATGTCAGGGTCCAAGAATCAGAAGTCCTCCAATTATCAATGGCTACATAAAAAGTTTCAGGGAATATTTCTTATAGATTGTCAAGTGGTCCACCCTTGACAGCACTGGTACTGGAGACTGAACCCAGGGCCTCTGCACTCAGCTACATTCCTAGTTCCTTTAACTGGCACAGTCTAAATTACTAAATTACCCAGATTGGGCTTGAATTTCTGATCTTCCTGCCTCAGCTTCTCAGAGTGCTAGGAATAGAGGTTTGCATATTACTATTTGCTGTTATTTTTGAAGTGCCTCAATTTAAAGAATCACTTAATTATTGGGATCTAATCATTAATTAATAGTCAATACTTAATCATATTAATTATTTTGAATCCATATGTTTGTGCCAGGTTTGAGACGCTGTACCTGAATTTCATGTGTGAGTGCTTGGTTTGTTTTGTTTTCACAGATTAGAAAAATAGAGGGAAAGGACCCAATCTACTTTGCTATGTTTACCATAAAACTGTACATTTGGCATTTGCATCTAAAACATTCATGATACTTTTGTTTTCCTAGTCTTAGGAGATTCCCATCTTTCCTGTGCTTTTAGGAACAATCAGCAGCTCAACAGAAAGCTATCACAGTACTAGGTTCAGTAAATATTTTGAGATCAATTAGAAACCATTTGGCTGAACATTGTACTCTGAAAATAATCACCCAAGCAATAACACTACATTTTAAAGACTGTTTATGTTTCATCAGACAGAATTTGAAACTCGGTCTCATCCAAGTTCTGTTTTCATTGGCAGGGCTGGGTACTCATCCAGGGATTGCTCAAATTCCCCCAGAAACACAAATGCTGGTCATTTTGCAGTGATTCTCACAGTCTAGTTCCATCAGATCCTGCTGGTGGTCCACAAGGCTGAGCTTTTGTTACCAAACCACGGCCCTGTTTTCCACAGTTCCCATCCCCACCCGACTCCACACTCAGTTCCAGCCCACTGCTTCACTGAGTCTTTCCTTGCCTCTCCAGGCTGAGGAACTCCTCGGTTCTCCCAAGAGAGACACGCCCTGGGCAGCTCTGGGCCAGTCCTCAGGGTGTCGCTCATCTTAGACTGGAAACATTTTACTCATGGCTCTACCATCAACTCCACAAGGCCAAAACAATGCATCCCCTTACACCCTTATGCATCCCCAGCTCTCTATCAGGCAGGAGAATCAAGATATACTGTCACTCACAACGTAAATTTATTTTTTTGATCATTTATTGCACCTCTTTTTATGAAGTACCACTTTCTCAATTGACTCCAAGTGGCTTACATGAGGTCATTATGCTTGCTTCTGTGTTAACACTTGTGGGAACAAGTGTAGGACTCATCAAGGTCAAACGCCCAAAGTGCAACCGTTCACACACTAGAAGACCCTTGAGAAGCACTGACCTAAATTATCTCCAGCTGTAATCCAACCCTAAACCTCTAGAGTGTGGAGCAGCACATTCAGCCTACAGGGCAGACTGTCCAGTCCTGGCAGTCACCTCCACATGGAATCTTACTATCAGTGAAGAGCAGCCATGGGAGTCTAATAATACAATCTAATTCACCTCACAGCACAAGCTGACTAAGGCTGAATGGCCACCAAGCAATGGCAGAAGGGAAGTGACGTAGAAGAGAGACTATGCAGGGCTGTTAGACATGTGCCCACTGGAGATTGCTCCACTTCCAGACCTAGCTTTTCTTCTCGTAGGAAATCTCAGTATCACTGTTTTTGTTTGTTTGTTTGTTTGTTTTTTGTATTTTTGGAGAAGGGGCTACAGAGACAGGGTATTTAGGGTCTCGCTACTAGATTGGACTCCTAGTGATTTGCCTATTTACAACCTCCCAGGAGCTGGGATTACAGGTGCGTGCCACCACACCCAGACTCAATTGACTTCTCAGCAGGCTCCAGAGGCTGGGCCTGCACAGCAGGCCCGGGGATTGAACCCCCAGCCCCTGAGCCTGTTTGCAGTCGCTTTAATCAGCTGAACTATTTGGTCCTTTTTTTCCAATTTTTAAAAAATTATTTATTTGTTTGGTTGGTCGGTATAGGGTCTTACTACACAGCTCAGACTCATAGTGATCCTCCTGTCTCCATCTCCCCAGCACTGGGATTATACGCATGTGCCACCATGCCCAGTTTTGGTAGCCAGCACAGGCATGTGCTAGGTTCCAGGATCAGGATGGCATGCAGTACTGGGGATTGAACCCAAGTCCTTGCACTTGCCAAGCAGGTGCCTAGATTGCTGAGCTATCTCCCCAGCCCAGCATCACTGTTGTGACAAAGATCTGTCTGCAGATCCTGGCCTTTCTACTTAACGGGATGTACAGAAGGGCACACCATTTAGAAAACAAAGATAGTCACTTTGAAAGACTCCACTAACTATGCAAGATGAGCTTACAAACCAAATGAAACTACAGAGAAGAATGCTCACCTCAAACGCCTAACTTCAAATGCTCAAGTCCTCCAGATCAGCTAGACTGAATTATGGAAATTCAACAACAGATTAACCAAGAGATCAAAGCCAATACGACCAACAATGGGACAAAATGACACCCTGTGCCACCTGATGTGACATACTGAGGACACAAAAAGACATTGCATGGCATTTTGCCAAGAAATGCACATAACAGTGAGGGATTCTGAAGTGAAGCATTATCACACAAAACCCAAATGCTACTAAATAAATACCTTGTCCTCTTCTGAAATGCCAGTGCCCTAAGGGACAAAGAAAAGCAAGAGCAAGGGGCCATCCGTGATCAACAAAAACAAAGCAATTTGGTAACTGAGTGTAATTTGTACAATCCTAGGTGGAACCCCAGAGCACAACACTATTAATCGTTTGACTGCTAAGGAGCGTTATCGCGCTCTTCTTATGTTACTCCATAATGCGAAGAGTGTGATAGCAGCAGCCAAACAGCTAAGTATCAAAGTCTGGATTTGAACTGGCACTCAATAGCAGTACCACATGCCCTGTTTTCACTAGTCGAACAGGGGTATAAACAAGAGCATCCTAGGGCCAGGGAGATACCTCAGTGGCATAAGTGCCTGCCTGGCAAGCACAAGCTCCTGAGTTCAATCTCTGATATAAAAAAAAAAAAAAAAAAAAAAGTGCATCCTTATCCTTGGAGAAAGAGGGCAGCCTGCAGGATTTGGCAGTAAAAATGCATGACAGGTTTAGCTTTGCTCAATTCAGAAGACCACATGCAATATCAACAATGATAAAGCAAACAGAGCCAGAGCAAAATGTTTATCGTTGATGAATCTAGCCAGCACTCCGCAGGAGGTTGTTTTGTTTTGTAAATAGGGCACTGGTCTGTTTCCCTTTTTATTTATCTTTTAGTAGTATATGTTTGCAGCATGTAATGATTGCATTCACTGTGGGAACTTGTTACATGTAGATAACGCACCCCAATTCTGTTTCCCCACCCTCTAATCCTCTACGCTCCTTTTTTTTTTTTTTTTTTGGCCAGCACCTGACATAGTTTTACAAGTCTTTACCACATTAACAGTCAGTCACATGACCAAAAAAAAAAATATATATATATATATATATGTATTATATATATTATACACCACTCAGTGAAATTATACTAAATCAAGGTGCAATTTTAGATACAGTGGTCATGCTGGGCTACTATGATGTTTTCTTCCATTTTTTGTTTCCTTTTTCAAATTCTGCACTTTATTTACATATTGATTTCTCATACAAGAGGAATGAATCCTGTGCTTTTCAAGCCTGTGTGCCTGCTTTACTTCGCTTAACATTATGGTTTCCAGGTGCATCCCTTTCCCAGGAAAGGCTGGATCTCACCCTTCCCTGTGGCAGAGGGGCACTTCGAGGGCTCACACAGCCCCTCTTCTTTATCCGTTCATCCACAGGTGGACAGCTGGGCTGCTTTCAACATTTAGCTACCGTGGATGACACTGCTATAAACACGGGCATGCAGGTGTCTCTGCAATATGATGTCTTTGACGGGAAGAGACGTAGGAAGGCAACGGTTGGGTGGCGTGAAACTGCTAGCGGTACTGTGTTCAAGAACGTCCATAGTGATTTCTGTAAGAGCTGTACCAGTCTGCACTTCCACCAACAGAGAGGCAGGGCATCTTTCTCCCTGTCCCCTCGTCAGCATTTGTCACTGTTTGATTTCTTGATGACAGCCAGTTTTCCAAAGTAAGATAGAATCTCAGCACTCTTTGAATTTGCTGGCCATTTCTGAATTTTTTTTAATTTATTTTGAAAAACACATTTTTCACGTGTTTACTCGCTCACTGCACTTTGAGGTCAGCTGTCTGTCCATTCCTGATGCCCATTTGGTGATTGGGTCATTAAACTTGGGAGTTCTAGTTTTTGGTGTTCCTTATATATTCTTATATATCATTCCTCTGAGAAGAAGCTGGCGACATTTTTTCCAATGGCTGTCACCGGGTCACTGCGGAAACATAAAACTAGAAGCCCTGAAGTGAAGCTCTCCTGTGGCTGCTGAGTTTCAGCTTCAAACAATCAACTGCTCCCCAGAATGGTGCCCACCCAAGTGCTCTCTCCGGGGGTGTGATGTGCACGTGGCCTAGAGCCACTCCCTAGCGGTTGCCTGGTGAAGGACTCACATGCAGGAGCTCCTCGCAGTTCTGTGTGTCTGGTCCAGGGCCACGTTTCTCCCCGCAGCTCTGCATGTCTGGTCCACAGCCACATTTCTCCCCAAAGCTCTGCATGTCTGGTCCACGGCCACATTTCTCCCCATAGCCCTATGCGTCTGGCCCATGGCCACATTTCTCCGTGTAGCCCTGAGCATCTGGTCCACGGCCACATTTCTCCCCGCAGCTCTTCATGTCTGGCCCATGGTCTCATTTCTCCCCGCAGCCCTGTGCATCTGGTCCACAGCCACATTTCTCCCTGCAGACCTCCAAGGGCCCCAGCTGTCACACATCTGCAGGTCCTGTCTCCCCATCCCATGAGCCACAAAGTATAGACCATTCCTTCCCTTCTCTGTGTTGCTGTTTGGTCCCTTCCATTTCTTTGCAGGTTTTCATCTTCCTGTCATCTCTTTCCTGGTCCTCAGGAACCTCCTGCTCTTTCAGTCTTTCTTTCTCAAGGTGTTACCTTTCAATGTCTGGATTCTGAGCCTCAGAGAAGCCACACTGACATTTTCCTGGAAGTCTCCAGAAGTTCTTTATACATATATATTTTTTTAATTTTTGTCAAATACATTCTTTTAAGACAGCATGAACAGCTGGGCCTAATGGCCCATGCCTATAATGTCAGCAATCTGGGAGCCCCATGCAAAAGCTCAAATGTGAGCTCAGCACAGGCAACTTAGACTGTGTTACAAAATTAAAGAAGAAACATTCAAAGGGGCTGGGGCTGGGGCTCAGTGCAGAGGTTCTGGTTCATTCATTCCTCAGTACTACACACACACACACTTCAATTAGCGCACAGCAGTTGTTTCTACAATAACAGCTGTTCAATTAGGTGACCTCTCTAATATGAACTTGCCTGTGACTGTCCACTGCCCTCCTCGTCCCAGTGGTCCCCTCTTCCAGCCCAACACCAGCAGGACACCTGGCCCAAGCTCATCCATTGAGATCCATCCCCAGGGAGTTAGCAATGGGACTCAGACTGACAGAGGCTGTGCATCAGACATGAGGCCCTCAGGCCAAGAGCAGGCCCAGCAGCTGCCCTGCTTTAAATCTCCCGGGGACGAGAAGACCCTAGGAAAGCACCCCAGGGCTGCAACTAAGGGGCAGAGCAGGAGGACGGAGGGCCCCACCCTCTACATTTAAGCTGCCTCACGCATATCTCAGGTCCTCACACACCAGCAACAGCGGCAAGGGCAGACCTTGCCCACAAAACGGTGCATACAGTGAAGGTCAACGGCCTGCACTGTGGGGCAGTGCTCAGAATGCCACATGGCCTGCCCGGGCTTTCCCAGGAAAGATGGTTCCTTCAGTTCTGCTGTGGCCACACCCTCTCATCAGGGACAAGCACACTGCAGCCGAGGGATGGCTCCTGCCTACCAGGCATCACACAACACTATGCGGCGCAGTAAGGGGAGAGCGGAGGGCTGGCCATCAGGCGGGCGGGACCCCGCACCCCCTGTACACCTGCCGATTTCTACATGCCTGGCCCACAGGTCTTCAAAGACCTCGTCTCCAAGATGCCATCCGATGTGGCAAAGCAGGCTCTGCAGATGTGAGCAGGTTAAGGGCTTCAAAGTGGCCCTAAAGGATGGCTTTTCCACAAAGCTTTTCCCAGTTGTGCTCAGAGAGAGACGTGAAGATGACAGAAAGGTCAAAGAGACACAAGATGGCGGGCTGCGCGGATGGGAGGCGGCGGCGGTCGCAGCGAACGAAGTGGGCGGTTTCTTGGAGCTGAAAGTGGCCAAGAATTTCCTCCTAGAGACTCCACGAGGGACACAGCCCCCGCCCCCAAACCTGGATTCTAGCACAGCCAGGCCTGCGTCAGATTTGTAATCCACACACTTGCGGGGTTATGGTCAATGTTGTTATAAGCCACTAAGCTCATGGCCACCTTCACAACAGCAATAGAAAACTAAAATGGCTTCGAGGCAGCCCCCAAAGACCTGTGTGCACAAATCTGGGCCGGCCACCCACAGTGTTGCTGTGACCGGATGAAACCTCTCGGGGGTGTGGCCTAGCAGGAAGTGACGTCATCACAGCTGTGCCCCTGAAGGGCACCACGGGACCCTGGCACCTCCCTTGTCCCTTCCTGGCTGCCACAAGACGGTGAACAGGCCTCCTCTCCCACGCACTCCCCGCCATGGTGTTCTGCCTTGTCCCAGGCCTAAAGCAACAAGGTCAAGCTGTTGTATGTGGACTGCAACTCCTGGAACCACTAGCGAGAACAAAGCTTTCCTCCTCCGAAGTTGATCTTCTCAGCTGTATCATCACCGAGCCAGAAAGCTGACCAACACACAGTCCTTGTGCCATCACAGGACGGAGCAGATTTCCATCTGAAGAAGGAGAGTCAGGAAGGAGTTCAGACTCCAGCGCTTGGCCTCCCAGCTGCCCGCCCTGGGACCTCACTGGTAAAACCAGCTCATGCACCCAATGATCTCTGAAGATAATTAATTACAAAACAAATGCCCTCTGTACCAGCTGAACTCATTCTGCAGCATCTGCCTTTGTTTTATATATTTTGCCACCAGAGTTCTAAGGCTTTTTTTTTTTTTCTTTTAAAGTAATAAAAATAAAATCTGTGCCAAGTTACCTGGTCAGCGGCAGAAGTCTGGCGCAGTAGTGTCCCAGCCTCCAGCTCCCGCCCACCTCCCCAGGGAGCTCTCCTGGCCACTAGTCCTGCTGGGCAGGCTGTCTGTCCACTGTCCTCCAGGGCTGTGCTGCCATTACCACAACTACCTCCAGATCTGAGTCGTCCTCCCCAGGCAGGCCAAAGCAGCAGCAGTGGGACACTGACGTGCAGCCGAGAAGCCCAAGGCAGCCCTGGGAACTGAACAGCTGCGGTGCGGCGCCAGGGTCCCCTGGGTCCCCTCAGTCCCGCTTCCACCCCCACTGCTCCCTAGCATCTTCTCCACACAGCTGTCCTTTGGTCTCCTGGGAGCCACGCCGCTGGCCAGAGGACACTGCCAAGAGCAATCCATGGGTGCGGTTCTCCTCCAGCTACACGGCGGCAGGACTTAAGTGACTGCCTCTGCTCTCAGCAGGGAGCGAGAGGGCATTTTTTTTTTTAACAGTGAAACGCTTCCACTGAACAAAACATCTGGAGGAAATAGCTACTGTCCTAGCTACTACGCTTTCTGGCTCCCAAGGCCACGCTAAGCCTTGTGGCGTCTATAAGGCGGTCTGCTCTAGAGTAGAGCTCACTTGGAACTCCCAATCTACCAAGCGGTAGAGGACCAGTTCCAAGGTAGGGAGATTGAGGCCACCCTCGAGGAGGGAAACAGCCATGACTTCTCAAGGTCTTGGCTCCCATCCACTGGAAAGCGGAGCTCCACCATGCAGGCCACCCGGGAGATCTGCTCAGAGTTAGGGCTCATCAGTACCTATTAACCAGAAACACAGACTAGGAATGGTTCTCACCCAAAAGAGAGGTCTGTTCTAAGCATCCTGCTCCAGGAAGGGCCAGAGCAGGCATGGTGACACACCAGCCAGGTCAGGGAGTTTTATCAGCCTTCCTGTTGGCATCTATGAAATGTAAGATCTTCCTTCTGCAGACGCCTGCCAGATGACAAAGAGCAGCAGCCCTGTCTTGAAGAGATGCGCTTGACACAAACGTCAGAGACCCAGGCGTGGGAGACCCTGGCTGACCAGCATGACCAGAGCAAGAGGGCCAGGGAGCCCAAGGTTACTGGGAGCTCAGAGGGGGAAGAGGATCCTTCCTCTTACACACCTGGACAGCTGTGGCCACTCCCAAGCATCTATGGGCAGCCATGAGCTACAGATGCACCCAGCAACTAGCCACACCATGCACTGCCCAATAATGAGAGCAGGAGGGGTGAGACAATCAGGAGGCCCCAGGGAGGCTGAGCCCCGAGACCAGAAAGGCATCCTGGCAACCTCCAACTGCTGGTGAGAAGACTGCGTTTGGAGTCCTGCAAATTCCAGATCTGCCAGAGCCTCCCTCCACCCCCCCACCCCACCCCCCTGCTGTTTTGTACTAGGGATGGAACTCAGGACCTTGCACTTGCCAGGAAGGTACTTATGCCGCTGCACTATCTCCCCAGCCCAAAGCCAGTTTTTAGGAGACATTTTAATATTTCATTTATAACATGACAAAGAAAATGTTGGGGATAGAAATAGTGTCATCATTTTACAAGAATATTTTCTAAAGGAGTACCTCTCTTAGCCTTGAAATTCTATAGAACTGCCCAGTGTAAGCTACACAAAAAAATTCTTACAAAAATGCTAATTTCAATATAAAAGAAAAAATATATTGGGGAGGAGGTTTGGGGAAAACTCTATAGGAACAGGGGAGTAAATGGTTACAAGCATTACCTTTCCACATAAAAATAGATAACAACAGAAATAAAATGTAGTTTTTAAATACAGGCTGTGTTTGTGTTGGTACAGAATAAATGTCTTTGAGGACTATGTTTCCAAATGCATCACACAGAACCATATTATTCTGTTTGAAAAACACTTTCTCACATTCAAAGAATTATGAAACTTCATATATTGAGGATCTTGGTACTACCTTAAAAATATTTTCCTGCCCACAAAAACCAAACAACGTTAACAATATAGCTTAAGTCAGGTAAGATCTTTCTCTGCAAGGAAGAAGAAAGAATAAAAGGTTGTTGATGCTAAACAATTCCTTCCTTTCAGTATTAAGCCTTTTTAAGTAGTTTTGTTGTAAAATCCAAAGAAACCTGCTTCTCCGGGTAACAAATGAGGAACAGGCTTCTGATTGGATACCACTGTGGAGCCATGATTTCTGACAAGGTGATGAAATAGCCAACAGGATCAGAACACACTACCTAGCTGGCATGGGGGTACCTGTGGGTATCAAGCCATGGACCATGGGTAAAACCCTCTATGGCCCCCACCCCAAGTGCCCTGGCCAGCAATGCGGGCTCAGGAGCTGGGGTTTGAGAGCTGCTGAGAACCTCCCTGTGGGGCAGCAGCAGGCAACTAGGAAGGTGACATGGTATCTGAAGAGGAAAGCTATCTCTGCTCCCCCTACCCCCAAAGACCATGTATATATCACCTTGTGATTTGAACAAAGAGAAAGACAGGAAGAGGCACAGGGAGAGGAGAGCAGCCCAGTCATCCAGTACCCACAGGGCATTTGACAGGCAGAGACCAGAGACACTAACAGGATTAGCGGTGAGGTGAACATGGTGTGGAGGACCCTGTTGCCCTTTCTGCCCACCATTCTTCTTCTAAAACACCAACAGCTTGTAACTTACTGCTAGAACCTTGCACAAGAAGACATTTGAAAGAAATAAGGAAGACTGGACTCTGTCTTTACCCAACTTTTATCACCGATGTGCCTAGAGAGGTTGCCATCAGTCCATCCTGGGGAGGCAGAGAGACCCTGGTCGCTTTGTACAGGCCCATCGCTGCAGGACATGACCACCATGCCCACTCCCAGGGGGCCCAGTCTGCAGCGACAGCGCACGGTTCGGTCACCACAGCTCAGACAGGTGGCTCTCACGAAGCAGGTGAAGGAGGACATCATAAGCCGAGTTAACAGACGCTCATCGAGGCCCAAATCCAGTGCTGGACACAAGGATGGATGGAGCACTGTCCCTGCTCACAAGGGCACGACAGACCTGTCTAACCTGAGGTGGGCTTCTGACAACAAGAAGGATCTCAGCTAGAGGGAACTAGCTAGACCTGTGAGGAACAGGAGCTGTCAGGGAATCCTGGAAGGGCGCATGGGCAGGGTAAAAACACGGCTGTCTAAAGGCCTTTGTCTACAACAGCCTTGCAAAGAAAACTCTTTATCTTACCTTTTGCTGCTGAGGAAAAAAGCCCAGGGAACACAGGCTCTGTGTCTCTGGGGACTGCACGACAGTGTAGCTTTGTGGAGGCGCTTGGGCTTAGGTGACCACTCTGCAGAGAGGGGACTCCACCAGCTCCCAGCAGCCCCAGCACCTCAAGTCTGGGCAGATAAACACACCTAACTCTCCAAGTCTAAGGGCCAGGGGAGCAGCTATCCCAACGCAGTTCTGTCTGTTGTTGGGAGGGATCCCCAGCATCCCAGAAAGGAGGTACACGCAGGGGCTGGTGGAACAGTCAGCAACCAGGAGTGACGCCTGGCTCCTCTTTGTCACTGCCCAGAGCACAAGAAGTGGAGGCTCCGGCCCTAGCTGCCAAACAACGAGATTCTGCACTGGATGAGACGCAAGGCCAGCTCGCAGCACACAGCGGTAGGAAGCCAGGAGTCAGGAAGCCTAATAGAAAACACACAGGGCATAAGGCACCAGCCCTGCAGATCCGACGCAGAGCGGACAAACTGACCCGGAGCACAGTCCTGTGGTTTGGAAAGTGTCTTTGATACAGAAATCCCAGAGGGGCTAGAATGCACCAGACCAGCTCCACGCCTCCTGGCTTCCAGCTGGGAGCTGTCAAGGACTAACGCAGAGACTGTGTCCCCAGATGATCAGCAGCCACCACCGTCCCCCCACTCCAAGCAATTCCCCTTGGGCTTGAATGAAGCCACAAGATAGGGCAAGATGCCAGCCTCCAAAGTGAACGTTTCCTCCTCCCTGGTCATTTCTTCAAGCCCCAACCCCTCAAGGACTGAAGTGCCTCAAAGTGCAGGTCAGTGCTGTGCCCTAATGGCCTCCCTGGGGATACAAGGGCAGGACAGGTGATGAAAACAAGTCATCACTATCACTCTGGCACTAAACCCCATTTCTAGTCATGGTCTGGACAATAAAAGCAAGAGAAGACAGAGCCTCCTCCTGTGTGGCCCACCAGCCTGGGCTGGACCCTGCCTGCCACACCATGGCTGCCTGCCCGAGTTTCATCCTCCCCGGGCCCCTCTGCAGCAGCAGCTGCACCTCCACCCAGCCTACACGGGGCTAAGCTAGGAGAACATGTGTAAGCCACGTTCCCGGGGCAGTGCAAAGGCTCTGACCCAGCCGTAGCAGTGGTGAAAGCTCCAGGGTGGAGCGAATCAAGGCTCTGTGAGGACTACACAGACTTTTGCAAGTGTACACAGCGCAGCTCCCAGCACTGAGCCTCAAACACACCTGGGACCTCAAGAGCAGCTCAGAGGCACCCCGGGGCCTCAGCACCACTTGGCTCAAGGCTCCCCTCAAAGCAGGATCCTCAGCCTCCTCCACCACTCATGATTTTTGCTCAAAGGCTTCTGTGCTCAGGCCACAGCTCTGCTGTGCCTCACATCACACCCACCACTGACAGCTCCTCCACGGCCAGCAGCCCTCTGGTGCTCGTGGAGATGCCGCCAACCCGAGCATGGCGTGGTGGACTCAGGACCTCACTGCATAGACAGGTCTCCAGGAGTCACGCTCCGGGGCAGGCTCGCAGCACTTTCTGGGAGCAGCAGTCTCTAAGCCCACAGCAGAGCAGCACCCGAGAAGCTTCAGAAGTGCGGACTTCAGGCCCCACTCAGACTCCTGAGTCAAGATCTGTGCTTCAACAAGACCCCTGGGGACACTGCCACGGAGCATCTATGACCCAGCAGTCTCCCCAGACAGAGCTGCGGTGGCTGGCTGAGGTGCACACAGTAATCACTCAATAAATATTATCGGATGAACAGGTGAGTAGGCAGTCTACCGATTACTCAGAACGACTGCTCCTAGTTTAAGCACAGGGAAGGGGTCTGAGCAGGGGCCTAAACAGGAGGAGAAGGAGCAGAGGCTCTCAGTGGTGGGAGAAGGTAATCAGATAAGGCCTGTTAAAGACTGGCGGTGGGCCGAGACTTGAAGGACAAGGAGATCGACCCTTGCTAAGGAGAAGGTGACGGAACAAGGGCGCCTCCATCTACTGGAGAGGGTGGAAGGCCGAGAAAGAGTAAAGAATGGACAACATGGCTGAGAGGAGAACTGGGACTTGTGTGTTGGGCTCTGCTGGTAAAACACAGACACCCCAAAGAGGCAGGCAAAAGGCCCCATCTGGGCGACGGAGCACCCGGGCCCTCCTCTCTGATACAGCAATCCCAGATCTCCTGAGATAAGCAGTCCACTGACCGCACCTAACCGCATCTCTCTGAGCTCTGTGGGCCTGGCACTGCCCCAAAAAACAGTAATGTGGAGGTGACTCACAGTTTTCAACAAGTTGATGCAGGAATAGGTGGGCAGCCAAGTGTCCAGGGGCTGGGAGTCCAGTCCAGATGTTACCCTATCGTGATGCACTGGAAGAGAATCACAAACATCGTGTGTCACTGCAGGAGGCCGCGTCACCAGTGAGCAGCACCCTCCCTTCCCAGCCGCCCCTGATGGAGTTCAGCTCATAAAAAGGGCAGAAAGGGAAAATCAATCACCGTATGGCTAAAGGCCTCGAGGCATTGGGAGGCCTCAGAGCTGGCAAATCCCCCACCTGTGACTGGGCAAGAGACACCAGCCCTGGGCTGCAGCCACCAGAGTGCCTCCCCCACCACACAGCTGAGCGCTTCTGCTTCAAGCTCAGCAGCCCCGCTGGTGGTCTAGTGGCTAGGATTCGGCGCTCTCAGCAGCCCGGAATCTCTGCTCACGGATAAGCAAAGCCAGGAAACAGAGCACACAGGCCTCGTCCCCCATCAACCACCGGCAAGGGCGAAGCCAGGGACGGAGCCACCGAACTGACTCCAGAAAGCTTGCATTTTACCTGTACAGCACCTCCCTAATAAAACTCCGTTTCTAAACAACTATTCCTCTCATCCTGTCTGGCTCTTAACCGAGGAGGACACAAAGCAGCCTATAGTTCCAGATCTTAACTGCTCTCTGATTCTTTCTCCTTAATCCCAAGAGACTCGCACCAGCCAAACCCAAACTCCTGGTTTTCTTCAAAAGCAAAGTTGAAAGGAAAAAAAAAAAAAAAGAAGAACTGTATGTTTCTGCACAGAGGAAGAAAACCTAAAATCTTTACAGGCATACAACATTTGAGCTTTTACGGTGTGAAGAACACAGACTGACACAGGAAACTCCTCTCCCACACAACAGGTTCGAAGACTCTCAAGGCTGGAGCCCCTCCCAAGGGGACACTTGGGGACGAGGGAAATCCGTGCACTCTCCAGGCTGGTGGTCAGTGCTTCATGGTGGTGGACTGACAGGAGTATCATAGCGCTCTTCTCTAAGAAATGAGATTCCTGGTTATGGCTCTCTCTTTGTCTAATTAAGTATTTACCCATAATAATTTTAATAATTGCCTCTTCCCCACCAGGTTCTGGTTTCAGGTGGCTTTTACAAATCAATGTGACCTCAGGCAGGTTACACCTAACCTTAGGGACCTGCAGAACATGGAAAGGATGGAACTTCAGCAAAAAGATTCCCCAGCTTCCTTGTGCTTTTGGCACAGACCTGAGCTATTTCATGTTAAGTCAGCTCACCCAGAGCGTGTGGTGATTCGCCCACCTTGAAGCAGTGAGTGTCGACCAGTAGCAACGTCACTTACACACATCTCAGCCGACAGCGGCAGAGTTGGGATGTTCTGTTTGTAGCATGTCAACTTCAGCAGGGATTCAGCTGCCCCCACCCACACTGAAGGGGTATTTGGGTCTGTTTTCCCAGAGGTCCATTATTATTTATAAGGCATAAACCAGAATTCAGGCAGTGAGATCATTTGTTTTGAAAACTACAGCAACTATTCCAATTTTTTCCTATCCCTTTTAGCATGCTAGCTCTTAAGTCAAGAGCAGGAGATGTAGATTTCAGAGAGAAAATGCAAAGGCAGCTCGGCCACCCACAGTATGGGCCAGGAGTCCACGCTGGAGCCCCTGGGGAAGCTACCTGCCTATTTCCCTTTCAACAGTTAGGCACTGTCCAATCTAAGGAGACAAAGAAAATTCACATGAACTGAGCACACCAAGGTATCTTCAACAAGCCGAGACCCATCTAAATAAAAGTCCCACCACAATGTCCATGCTGTTTCTTATTCTGATGGAAGCAGAAGAGGACAGAGACATGACAATACCACAAATGCTCCTGAAAACACCATGGGCCCTTCTACCCAAAAGGAGGAGAGAAATACACATTTAGTGTTGAGGGGGTTCAGGAGCCCCCCCACCAAAATTCCTCTCTGTACCTCAGGCTAAGGACCCCAGCTGCAATAACACAAGCACTCATGCTTATAATTCATATCACCCTAGAGGCCCTGTGTAAGTGGAGGCAGAAGCAGTGAACCTGGTGTGACACACAGGAGCAGGGACCAGGCTGGGAAGCTGTTCCAGCAGGCAGAGTGGCACCCTCAGGACAGCTGGGGCCCATAGGAGCTGAGTACTCAAGATTTCTACATTATTCTTCTACATTATGATAAACAAAAGCACGTGTTGTTTAGAACAGGAACGTGTGCATGGGTGGTAGGACTAAGAAGCCCAAAAGTTGGTTAAAATCTGAGACGCTTACCACCTCTGAGGGGAAGACGGCTGCTAGGTTTTTGTCACCTGGCTATACAGGTCTCTGTTTTATTCTAACTACCTTTTTTATAGTGATGAGTCTCACTATGTTACCCATGTTGGTCTCGAACTCCTGGATCCAGTGCCCTGCCTGCCTCAGTCTCCCAAGAAGCTGAGACTGCGGCGTTATGCCCTGGCACCTGGATTTGAGCATAATCGGTGCATTTTAGATACTCTCCTGTGTGTGGATCACCATCAAGCACTTACTAAGGTTTGCTTCAGTGACAGAGGTCCAAGCGTTATCCTTGGAGTTACTCTCAGGCTGCTTTTATTTTTTTTATCTATTTATTTATTTTTTGTATTTTAGGGAAGGGTTTACAGGGTGTTCAGGGTCTCACCACTAGATCGGACTCCTAGTGATCCGCCTGTTTACAGCCTCCCAAGAGCTGGGATTGCAGGCGCACACCACCACACCCAGTCTCAATTACCCTCTCAGGTGGTAGGGCATCAGCCTGGTTTTAAAACACACCAATAAAACGGTGCAGTGAGCCCAGGGCCATCCAGGGCGGGGCCTGACAAGGAACAAGTTCTGGCTCCAGGATGAGCTTCTATAAATACTGTTTCATTTTTAAAAGCCACACCCTGGGACAGCCCGGTGCTCTGGCCTGATGCCACGCTGACCTCCGATGTGGCCCCTCGTTCTGGGAAAAGCCAGTGTTGGGTTTCTGTGGACCCAGTGATCTTTTCCTCAGATGTGCTCGGCAGCCTGTTTCCTGTGGCACATTCTGTTTCCAAGAACAGTCTCATCCAGTCACCCGCAGTAGCTGAGCGTGCGGGGAAGGCCAGGCCCTGCTGTGGAGTCAGGAGGAAGGCGTGGCACCTCCTTCGCAGGCTGCACACAGAGGCTGGGGCTCCTTCCACTTTCTCCTCCAGACCCACTGCCTCCCTGCAAAGAATTCTGTCCACCGCTGAATGCTCAGCTCACCCACTGACCACCAACGCAAGCAAAAGCTGGAGACACAGCTGGCGCGTGTCCCTCCCAAGCCTTCCACACCGCCAGCATCATCTCACCCAAAGAAGGTGCGCTCGCCGCCATCCCCGATGACAGAGCAACCAGCAAGTCCTCCCTCATCTCACTGAGAAACAAAGCCATCTTTTTAAATTTTTAATTACCACCTTCATGCCTTTTATGTCTCCGGAATGGAATGCCCGCGACTGGATAATTTATAAATCACGGTTTTATTTCTTCCGGAGGCGGGGAAGTCTGAGGCCCTGGGGCCTCCTCAGGAGGTTCCCTGACACTTACTCCCACCCTCTCGGCACCCACCTCCCAACATGATTCAGTTTGCAACAAGTTGAACTCCGGTGGACACATTCAAACCACAGTGGCGACCACGCCAGAACTGATATCCTGTCACCCAGCAGCACTTTGAACTGGTTTTGGACAATCTGCACCTTGCACCCTTGCAGGTTAGGAGTTTGTATTTAATAGAGAAAATGCTCGGCCCTCTCTCTGGCTAAAGGCTGCTGCCTCAGGAAGCAAAAGCAAGACTCAGAGTACAGAGCCCACTCTCTAGCACATGACCTTCTTCAAAAGTTGAGCCTCCCACTGGATTCTGCCATCTTTCCTCAGCTGAAGATAAGCATGTTCACACATGCACACAAGCACGAACGCGTGCGCGCGCACACACACACATACACACACGAATGCCCCAAATTCCTCTCAATGGACTCAGAACAATAGCTGTACAGCAAAGCCATTGCTAAGAGCGCAGGAAAGGCACAAGCATGCCAACACCAGAATAAAAGGCTTCTGCCACACACATGGGGACACGGAGACCTCACATCCCTTTCCCACAGCACCCATGCAATGGTGGAATCCCTCTCAAATTCAGATGCAGTCACTGTTTCTACCCCAGAGGACCAGGCAGGAGGACTGCCAGGGCCAGGCCAGGAGATGGACTCCAGAGGCAGCAGCTCTCTGAGGTCCAGCCTGGACAACCCACTGGCTGAGGCAGAGGCTGAGATGCCGAGGAGCGAGATCCAGGCCTTTGGCTCATATCCAGCCTCCAACTGCTTTCCACCGAGGGCCTCGGCCTGACCCAAGGGGGCTCCGCCAGCAGCCTGGCTCCCTGGGCTGCAAGGCTGCTTCACCATTCTCCTGGTGACTTAGAGGAGGGACGGACCACTCTCCACATGGGGAAGGGGAAGCCACTGTCCTCCAGATCTCACAGGGCCCTGCCCCCCACGGCATCCGCCCAGCAGCCTGGAGCATGCCAGGGCAGACACCTGGGTCACACCAAGCTGGACAAGAGTGTGGCACACAGTCTCACTTCACCTACTTGTCACATGCAGGAGAGGACCTGGGTCCCCTGTGAGGACAGGTCCCTTCCTCCAGGATGGAACCCGGGGCCTTGCACTCCCTGGGCAAGCACTCAAGCACTAAGCCACCACCCCCCAGCCCTCATGTTTATTTTGCATACATTCATTTACTTATTTTTGCTGCGTTAAGGATTAAATCCGGGGCCTCACACTTATTGGACGGGTAGTACTCTACCACTGGATTACATCCCTAACTCTTTTTTTTTTTCTAAGATGTTCATGGCAGGGTCTCACCACGTCGCCCCAACTGGGCCTCCAAATTGCAATGCTCCTGCTTCGACCTCTCAAGTAGCAGGGATTACACACGTGCACCACCACCACAGCCAGAATGTCCATGAAATAGACTGGCAGCTGCAGCTGCTCCCAGGGTGCACTCCTCCACGACGATGCCTGTGCCAGCAACACCACGACAGCCTGCCCACGGGGCCCTACATGCCACGGGCTGTGTCTGTTTTCGCAACCAGGGGGCTGCCTGGCATCTGGGCCTCTCTCCCTTACCACAACATCTGGTCTTCTTGGGGGTCAGGCTGCCCACCCTGGCTCTACCAGTCCCCACACTGGCCTGGCACCCAGGAGACTGGCAAGGAGGAGAAGGGAAGAGGTGGGGAAGCCTTCTTCAAGGAAGCTGCAGCAGGTAAACTAGGATGTGCACCAACTGGCTAATCTGGAGAGGGGAAAGGGTATTGCCAGACCTTTCCCCCGGAGGTTCAAGGATAATGTAGAGGAAGTTTCATAGTCAGGGTTGAAAAGTCCAGATTGTAATGAAAATATACAGGGCAGCCCCCTGAAAGGCCAGTGTGCCAGAGAAGCCAGCTCCCCGCCTCATCCCCCACACACCCCCACTCCTGGCCCATCAGTCAACAACAGAGACACAGGGACTTGGGCCAACAGGGCTGCTTTCCACTGTCACCTGCCCAGCCTGCCACCCTGCTATTTGCTAGCCCCTGTCTTACACTGCCTGAGGCTCCAGGCGCTGGCCTGCACTCGTAGTGACATTCCTTACCTGTGGTGACATTCCTTACCTAGGGATGTGAGGAAGCCCTTCCTAGGAAGGACTCTGGCTTGCTGGTTCCCTGACTTGGCTCCACGTCCCCTTTCCGCACACACACCACCAGTCAGTCCCAAGGGGCTGCCTGGCATCTGGGCCTCTCCCTCACCATGACACCTGGTCTTCTACGCTCCCACTTCCAGGCCTGCACCCAAGACATTCCGCCGCCCTGCACTGTCTTTCTGGTATCAACTCAGTGTTCTTGCCACCAACTCAGCTTATTCCCTCCAGCATGACCCTTTGGATGCCCCAACCTTTGCCTAAGAAGCCTCCAGCCAGACAGTACTCTTCGGCATTCCTAGGGTGCAGGGCGGCCCCTCACCACTCGCACCATCACACCCTACCTGTAGTCGCACATCTACTGCAGCAGGCACTACAGGCTCAAACGCCCACTATGTGCACGCTCATCTCGGAGCACTGATTCTAGAACCAACCAAGCACTCAGCAGCCTCAGTGAGAGGACCACTTTCCTTCCCTCACTAGAACAGTGTGAAGTCTCCAATCATAACGTTTCACCCACCTGGCTCTGCTTCCCAAAGGCCCGTCAACCACAGCTTCCTCCCCTCCTTCCTCTGTCCCTCCTTCCCTCCCTCCTTCGTGCCCCTCTGATACCAATGTTAAAAGGTTGGAACTTGAGAATTGCTTTCACCTTATAAAGAACAGCTTCTGAGCCAGGTATGGCGGCACACATCTGTCATCCCACACTCTGGGAGGCTGAGGCAGGAAGATCACAAGTTCAAGCCCAGCCTAGGCAACCTAGTGACTTAGCAAGATCCTGTCACAAAATTAAAAGGTGGCAGGGGAAGAAGAAAGGGGGTTCTGGGTCCAATACCCCCTTTAAAAAAAAAAAAAAAAGAGGAAGAGAGGAAAGAGAAGCAGCAGCTCCTCTGGGCAAGAATCTTTGTTAGGGAAATTAACTGAAAAATCTACCAAAGGCCACATACCCTTTGGAGACGGCTCACTCCACACACTTTTTCTTCTGATTCATCCTGTGTGTGACACAGCTCAGAATTACACAGCTCCTTAGGTCAGAAAACGCATTTGTTCAGGAGCGACCAAGAGTGGCAATGTTCTCAAAGCCCATCTCAGACGAGGGGTTAGTCTGCTTCCTTGCTCCAAATAAAATAATGAACCAATATTTGACCCCAGTTAAGAAGCCTCCAGGATCTCCTACACACACACACACACACACACACACACACACACACGTTTCTCATTTGGTCAAGTTCTGTTTCAATCATGTGCCAAGAAAAGACAAAGAAAACTCCTGCTCCCACCTACTCCTGTTTGCCCAAAAGCACTATAAATTACCTCTGACATCACACTCCCTGACTGCCGGCAACAGTGGTGGTGGCCGCGCCTCCAGGAGTCCTCGTGCTCCTCTGCCAACGCCTGGCCTCAGTTCTTCCAGAAAAGGCAGATGCACGACCAGGAAGAGCATCTCATCGAAGGATCTTGACAGTACTTTCTGAACCAGCACCACAAACATAAAAACCAGAAGACGATTCCTTTGTGACTCTGAATAATGACTGGGTGGAAGGTCTCGACATATTAAATTTCCCCAGCTGAGTAAATCTCGGCTGTGCGGGGGATGCCAGAGGTTTTAACTTTCACACTGATCCCCTGGTCACCTTTCAGTTAGAAGCATTTCTAAGAAATTTATATCAGCACTCGACCAACCCCTGTGGCGTATTTCCTAGGCGGGATAAAATGAGGTAAGACTGTGTGTACCTAGGAGACCACCCCCGAAATCAGGCCCATTTTTCATTGGGCCATGGTCCTGGCCCCAAAGAGAAGGGAACCGTGAAGCAAGTCAGCATTTAAAGATCAGGTAACCTGGACTATCCGTCAAGACCCTCTCTGGGGATGGGTACGCCCACTTACCCAAGATTACATGCTAAATGAGTATCTTTTCTGTTCCAACCAGAAAGTTCACATGCAGAAGGGACTCTGGAGCTTCCATAGCCCAGGACGCCTCCGTCTCTGGCCAGAATTCCGTAAAAAACAAGAGCGGAACAGCACCCATAGCACCATGCATGTGTCTCCAAATTTTTCTTGTGGGACTCTGCATGCTAGCGTAGGTTCACCTTATGCAAAAATTTCTGCACTTACTCAGTAATGTGCATATTTATTTTTACATTACAGTAAGCTCTTGTCTTCTCTATTTCCTGGGTAAAATTAAAGCCCCCAAAAGATGTCTCAGACCTATCTTGTGGTTTTAGGAGTCCACGCTTACACCACACAGCACCCTGCCCAGGAAGCAGCAGCGCTTCTCTATCCTTCTGCTTACAAAGGAGGAGTGCTGCTCACCAAATACACTTAGTGACTTAACCAGGAGTGCTGGGGCAGCCCAGGTCCATAAACCCACCGCTCTGGCTGTGCTCTGAGCCCTGTTGCCCTTTTACATCCACACCGTACAAAGTCACCCCGAGCTACCCCTTCACTGAGTGGTCCACAGGCAACTTCAATCCGCCCACACGTGCTGAGGTGGGTTAGGGCAGTGAGTATCCTTTCCAGGGCCTGACGCTCGACTAATTTTATAAATTGGCCACTTGCCTCTTGACTGGCATCTAGACTGCCACAACCTACCAGGCTTCTCCCCCACCCATACACTTTGCCCCAGACACACCCATCTGCAAAAGTTAGAAGTAGAAACTGCCCAGGGCAGACAACTCCAGAGCCAGTATCATTATCACCTAGAGCCAGAAAATAAAGGCTAAAAATAGAACAAAGATCAAATCTACAGAAAGGAAAACCCATCCCGAAGACAAGGTAGCGCTAGCTACTGGGAGAGCCTCAGGAAACACTCGAGCCTTCCTTCAGCTGTGCTTCACATTCCAGAGCAAAGAAGAAGGAGCCGTTCCAATGTTACAATTTTCTCTAGGGATCCCCAGCAACGTCATGTTGTATCTAAAGGACTGAGCAACTTTCTCCCCTCAAGAGACACCTGGCAGTGTCGGGGGACACTGCTGGCCATGGCTACAGAAAGGCAAGGGAAGGGCAGTGGGTGTAGGTACATTTGATGCAGCTACACATCATCATGACAACCTCCAAAACAAAGAACCATCCAGCCAAACTTTCAGTGGTGGGGAGGGTAAGAGTCCCGGAGATTGAATTGAAACTGGAAGAGGACGGGGCCAAGTTCTGAGTCCTTGTTCTGCCCCAGTGGCCTGCTTGGACTGGACACATCGCCGGTCCTTCCTGGGTCTTTGTTCATTATTATTAAACAGAGACACTGGTCCACTTTGGAGGTTCTGCAGCCACTGAACTACATCCCAGCCATCACTCTGAGGCCTCCAGTGTGAAGCCACTGTCTCCTGGTGGGGGGATCTGCCCCAATCCTCTCGAAGGCCTGAGACTCTTGCAACAGGAAGAGGAATGATGCTGAAAGCAGCTTGTTTTCTGTCCTTCACCATCCACCCAGAGTCCCTGGTGACCTTAGAGTCCACAGGAATGAAAGTCAAAGAACACAGCATCTTTCCAACCCCCAGTGCCCAACACCTAAACCTTAGGATTCCAATCAGCCAATAACCCAAGAACAGACACGAAAACAACATTGTGAATTACATGTCTCCTTTACAAAAACATATAAGCCAAAAAGAAAGAAGCTTTGCAATACAATTTAGAAGGCATAGTTAGAAGTACACTGACTGCACACACAAGAATTTTGCTTTTCTCTTAATACTTGGCACCCATAAATGAGCACGCCACCCCTACTTTCAGAGTGACCCAATTCTAAGCCACTGTTATGCAGTTAGAGAGGCACGCTAGGACTCTGCCTCTGGCCGTGCCCACAGCTCTCCAGGAGAGAGGGTTGCCTTGAAAGTAACCCTGTGGTCTCTGGAAACACAGAAGACAGCAGTTGTTTCAGACATAAGATTCCCACCTTCAGGAAAAGAAGTATAACTCACCCGGCTCCAAGGTTATAAGCTGCCCTGCAAGTGTACCATGGCCCTGTCTCTATAAAAGAGTGGAAGAAGCCAATGTACAGCCATGCTGCCCTGGAGCTTGGTGCTGCCCACCATGCACGAAGCCAGGGATGTCACAGATGGCGTGCTGAGACACACAGCTGGCTAGGAGTGAGAGGAGAAGCCCCAAGGACAGAAGAGCACCACACTAAGGCTCCGGGAAGTAGCACAAACTGCTGCCGCTGGACAAAAGCCGAAAGGGCTCAGCACATCTCAGTTGCTAAAGAAAAACAAAAAGGCAAAAAAAAAAAAAAACAAAAAAAAAAAAACCCTGCACTCACCGCGAGTACCCCAGGACATCTGCCCCCTGCAGAATCCAAAGGGCACTTAGGGGCACGTGCAGGATGAGCTCGCTGGCGCCTTCGCACAGCACCCACGCGCTGTCACTTGGCAGCAGAGAGTTAACCTCCCGAGGCCACGGCTCCCTCTCAGCAAGTTCAAATCTGAAGTCATAATGAAGATGCTGAAGGGTTTAGTCATGAGCCCTCCCCTCGGCCATCAGAAGGAATGGCAACAATGCGCAGCAAGTGCTGGAAGCCAGAATAATTTCATTTTCCTCCTAACCATGCAAGGAATTTGCATTTAAAATGAGCATTTCATTAGCCCTTCCAAGAATGCTGGGAGCTGGCTGCTAACATTAGCTAGAATAAAAGCGGTCTTCCACGACACCAGACTCCTAATTACTGCAATACAAGTACCTGGGTCCCCTAGAAGACTGAGGAACAACTGTGTGGGCTAATTACATCTCTCAAGTCAGGTGCCAGCTCCACTTTTAAAACACAGTCCTATCGTGTTAATGAAAGGTAACAAGGACAAAGAGGCCTTCCTGAGGACCCCAGGGTCCCGCGCTCTTTCTCTATCGTCTCTCCGTGTCTAGGGTAAGCTAGGCTAAGCAGCCTAGAGGATAGAGTTTTGGATAAGAACTAAAGCAGAAACGATCAAGAAAGAAAATTCGGAAGACATTTTTGTATTCAAAGACCAGAAGCTGCCCAGTGTGGGAGTGGCCAGATGGCAGGAAACCATACGGACACATCAGCGCGGCATGCTCAGGAGAACTGTGGATCCACAGCCGCAGTTCTCTGCATCCAGATCTAAGATGCAGTGCTCGCCACTCTGAAGGTGAGGGAGGAAGAGCTGCCAAGGGGAAGGCGAGGGTACGCCTCCCACCTCCCAGGCCTCGGGGGACCGGGAAGAGGGGAAGTCAGCGGGTGGCTGCAGCCTTGCTCCATGCAAGGGGTATCTTAACTTTATTAAACACAGAAGAGCCTTTTATCTTCTGTACTCACTAATAGAATCAGAGGTGGAAAGAAACTCCCGGAAGCCAGCAATGGAAGTTCACAGAAAGGCTGCCAGAGCTAAGGGGCTGGAGACGCAAGGGCACGCCTTGCACCAGGAGCGTATATACATGAGTTAGTCACAGGACCCGGTGCAGATCTGGGCATCAGAGAGGGACTCCTGGGCTCTGCAGCTGTCTCAGTGATTCCTTCCACATTCTCCTCCTTCTTTCTATGGCGGGGGCCGCACTGTGGTCAGCAGGGATGTTAATCAGAGCTAGACCATTTCCTAACATGGGCATTTTAATTAAAACCGAGACACAAGCAACACAAGAGGAAAAGGAATCTCCAGAGGATGCGGTCCAGCCTGCAGCCTCCATGTGGTTCCCATTGCCCCCAAAGCCTCGCACCAGGCTGGCCTCCTCCTCCTCGGCAGTTCTGGAAGGGAGGCCTGAAGCTGCTGGCAAGAGCCGCAGTCCACAGGTCAGGCCATTTCCCCCTCTGCAACCTCTCCTCGCCCAGGCGACAGCACTGCCTCTCTTTTCTGCAGTGTCCCCTCCGATCAAACAGACTTCCTCGCTTCCTTGAGGTGTCCCTGGGCTGTGACATCCAAGTCTGGCCAACTCTCAGCCTGGAAATCTGGACCCCCAGGGTCCAGAGAAGATGAGTCACTGGCTGAAAATCAGGAACCTGATGGGGAGTGGTGGTTTCCAAAACACAGGCCCTAGCAACCTGTCTGGACAACTCCCTGGAGTGGACAGCCCACGGGTCTTTCTGTAGGCCGGGCCCGGGGCCAGCTCTGGCCCTCACAGCACCCAGCCTCGTCCTGCAGCCTGGTCCTGTCCTGCAGGCTGCTGTGAAGTGATTCGCTGCGATGTTCCTTCTTTTGCCATCATTTTATTTACAAAAAGCAAAAACAGACACAGCCTGCCCTCCTGCCTCCCACAAATTAAAGTGAAATAACTGGGCCATTACTTCATTAGCTTAGATCCGTCTAGCCAACACTTGGACTTTCCTCTGCTGATCAGGCCCCCTGAGCCAGCAGTGGCGTCCGCTGTCGTCCTGCGCATATCCTTTCCCCCCCAGGCTGTGGACGCTCCTCGCAGACACCTCGCCTGGCTGGCGTGCTCTCCCCCTTCAAGTCTACCTGAGGTTACCTTGCCCTTGGCACTGCCCTCTGCCTTGCCAGACCCACCAGGTCTTGCTCAAGCTGGGGCAGAGCTCGGCCCACAAACTGTGAGCAACTATGTGCTCAGTTAATGCTGTGCGGGAGAAAGGCAAGCACATGTGTCTGAAACGCAGCTGCTGGGTACACACCCACCCATGCCAAGCAGAGGACATATAGTTATTCATTTTCAGCTTCATTATTCCGAACCAAAGTCTGAGCGGTACACACATGGGCCATGTACCCAAGAAGAGATGGGAGAAAATGAGCAAACCAATGTGGTAGTGAAAAAAGGACAGACCTACAGCTCACAGGACAGAGCGGATGGATCTCACCAATACTGTGCTACAGCTCTGTGCTTATGAGTTCAAAAGCAAGCAAAACTGAGTCCTCGTGGTGGGGGAGGGAAGGAGGAAGAGGAGAGAAGAGAGGGAGGGGACAGGAAGGAAAGGGAGGGGGAGGGGAAGCAGAAGGGGAGGGGGTGGGGGGAAGAGGGAGAAAGAGGGGGAAGAGAGGGATGGGGAGGGGAGGTGGGAGACGTTGCTGGTGAGGTCACCAGAGGCTTATGGGGTTCTGTTCAGGTTCTTTCCTAATCTGGACACAGCTTACATGGGGCAACGTAATTGTGTGTTTATCATTTATATACCTGTCCACATTCTGTTTCAAAACTTCACTACCAATAAAAACACATATGGAATAAACAGGATTGAAGTTTTAAACTTTTTTTTTTCCCTTTGGTAGCATCAGGGATAGAACTCAGGATCTTGCGCTTGCCAGGCAAGCATTTATTCTACTGAACTATCTTCCCAGACCCCAAGATTTAATTTTTAAAAGAAATGGCTAAAGACTCCTTTTTGTGACAAGGTCCATATCCTACACCAACCATCCCTAGGCCACCTGCCTCTATACGCAACTGAGCGGCCCATCATCCAGGTGTGCTCTGCACACAAACACCTCCTGCAGCCAGGACCCACTGGACATGTGGCCACCCGCTGCAGTCTCTCCTGGGTGACAGGACTGTCACTGACGGCACCGAGCCTGATGATTAGAATCTGGACCACACGAGTGGGAGTGAAGAACAGACCGGCATCCCTTGCCGTCTCTCCTGAGCCATTTGCACAGAGTCAAATGTTTCATGAAAACTTATCACTACTGTCTGCTTGGGGAGGAGAGGTCTTTTACCCATGCTATAATTAAAAATGTTTTTTAAAAAGACTGTTGCTTATAGACACAATGTATATTAGACGTTTTATATGTGACCCAAGACAGTTCCTCTTCACTTAAAAACAGGGCTGGGCCACAGTTTGGACACGGATGCCAAGGAAGTCTTATTTTACCCAGAAAAGAAACTAAGGAGCAGCAGCCACCTCCTGACTGAGCCCAGAGCTCAGGACCTGGGACAGCTAAGAGGCCACAAGCCAAACAGATACCAGGGACAGGCCCTCGTGCAGGCTCATAGGGTAGAGGGCAAACCAAGCAAGAGCCCCCAGTACCTTCGCAAATACAGCCCCACTCGCCCCACGTCTGCAACTCTGTGATTTGACCCAAAAGGCCCAGAGGATGCATTTTGCTCAGATCGTGGGTTTACTGTCAACCTGAAAAGTAAGCTCAGACTTGCCTGGCCAAGTACCTCCCGTACAGGGTTCCAGGGTTCCAGGCGAGCTCATGTAGACCTGCATCCCTATTCCAATCCAATCTCTCTCTGTTGTAAATTAATGTCATAGGACAGATGGGGCTTTAGAAAGAGTCTAGAGGCTCCTGGTCAGTCACAGATTTACAAAATACATCTTTTCTGGGGGGAGGGCTTACTGGAGATTGAACCCGGGGACTTTACGTTGATTTACATCCTCAACTGTATCTTAATTTTGAGATAGGGTTTTTCTAAGCTCCCCAGGGTGGGCTTGGATTTGCAATCCTCCTCCCCGAGCCTCCCATTGAGATGCGCCTCCCACCAGGGCTCAGGGGCTAAGTGCCCGCCAGGCAAGCACAAGGTCTTCAGTATGATTCCCAGTACCAATAAATCAATTAAAAACCTGCATGGGGCCAGGGATATAGCTCAGAGGGCAGTGCCTGCCCGGCAAGGGTGACATCCTGAGTCTGACTGCTAGTACCAAAAAATAAATAGGTAAAATGCACTCGTATGACGTTATCCTGCTGCAGGACGCAGCAGCAGGGACAGAGAGATTCACCTCCCTCTTACTTCTCTGAGGAAGTAACCTCCATTCTGCTTTGGAGAAAGAGACAGACACAGACCAACGAACCAATCAGCCACAGCTTTTCAGTCATGGGCCAACCGACATGGGTCAGCAGTGGCCTCCTGTGACAGCCGCCCTCACATCACCTTAGAAAAGCACAGGCCGGGAGAGACACAGAGAGGAAGCAGCGCCGCTGGCCAGTGCTTGACACTGGGGTCAGAGGGTGCCAGAGCCCCACTCACACCCAGGGAACTGGATTCCAGCATCAGGTCTCTTGCACCAGGACACTCTCCCACCTAGAGCAGCAGCACTGTTCCAGGAGTAGGACAGAAACACAGAGACACCAGGCACTGTCCTTGTCACCAGTCATCATGGTGTCCTTCCTTTCTCCAGCTCAGAACAAGGAGCAGAAGCCCCCAAGGAACCAGATTCCAGAGCTGTTGTATAACACTCATCTCACGGAGTCAGGGAAGGCAGCAGGACGGCCTGGCCTGACCCTCCGCTCAGAGAGAAACTGGACAAAGGCCCAGAGCATAAGAGCAAGCTTTGTCCCTGGCTGCCATTGCCACATAAGCCCTTCTCCAGCCCAGATGCCAGCCTGGCTTTGTCCTCAGCCTCCATTGCCACGTAAGCCCTTCTCCAGCCCAGATGCCAGCCTGGCTATGGAGCACTTGCTGCCACAAAGGTGCTATTGTTGACTCATCCGTGTATTTCCAAATCCCAAGAAAGAGAAGCCAAGGCCAACAACTGGCGGCAGACAGCTGGTCAGACCCGATGGTCGTCACCATCCTTGGGGGAAGTGGTCATCTCACCCCAACCCTCATTTTCTGGCAGGGTTGTTTCCAAACATGTCACATGACCCAAGACAAGTGGAGTCGCAGCACGTTCCCTTTGTCAAGCACCTCAATTTGTCACAGCTGTCCATCCAGAGGTGGCAGGGAACCCCAACACACACCTGCTCCTCTACCGCCTCACCTCTGTCCTGGCAGCAACTCCTGATCACTGGAAAAGGCTCTCCTGTGAACAGAAGATAGAAGGAAGATGGGGAGATGGGACCAGGGCCATCTCATCAGCCTCTGCCTTGAAGAACTTACAGCTCACACATCTCCAAGAAACCCAGCTACTGCGGAGCTATACCCCACAAAAGTCAAGTTGCACCCCTGACCCCCAACATGAGCTAGAAGCATTCTCTGGAAGGACACTGGGTTGACAGGAGGTCGTGAGGGCAGGCAGAGCTCCTGCCCTGATGCAGTCAGCACTCTTCTATTGGACAGGCACCAACGGTCCTGCGTGCTCTCACACTGCCAGCCACAGAGGACACAGCAAGGAGGACTTTGCAAGCCAGGCAGAGGGGCCTCGCCAGAGCCAGCTGTGCGGGCATGGGATCTGCCTGCCAGCCTGCAGCGCTGTGAGAAAAAGCATTTCTCCTACTGACACCATGATATTCTGGGTGGCAGCTGAGCTAATAGGAAGCCTAGGACTGCCCTTGACTACGGTGGACAGCGTCACAGGCAAAAAGCACGGCGAGTGTTCACAGGTTGCCGGTGCTTGTGAGGCACACTGATCCTTTCCCATCCCCAGCTTGGTGACCTACTGTCAGGGTGTCAAGAGCCCTACACCCACCCCCCTTCCTTGCTTGAAGGCAGGAGGCGGGGCTGAGCTGGGCAGAGACTGGACAGGAGTCACATGGTAACAGAAAAGCCCTCAAGCCTTTTACTCGCCTCCTCCTAGAGAGATCAGAGCTCTTCAAGCCCACTGACTGTAAGACAAGCCCGCACTCTCATCCCCAACCCAGGTGATCTAAACTTAGCAAGAGAAAATGTAGTTCTGCATCTCCTACATCACCTTAGTGTCACTAGCTCCCTTGGCAGTAGCGTGTCTTAGGAGTGCTATAAATACCACCTCAGCCTGCCCGACGTGAAGTATGAACAGTAGGAGCGGCCTCAGGGTTGTCAGGAACTGGCTCTGTGACAGGGATGTCAAATTCAAAGTCACGGACACGAGAGGAAGACTCAGACAGCACACACGTCCCTCAGCCCAGGCCTGCCCTTGAAATGCTGTGCAGACCCCACTCAGGAGCGTATCCTCCTCTACAGATCCAGAGTACTCCAGGGACAGACAGGTGAGAGACACCACGGACCGAATGGGTTAGCTCCCTTAGATGTTTGAAGATGACCTGGAGCTTCTGAGGGCCAAGTTCTCAGAGCTAGAAGCCTGGAAGGCAGTCACGACCTCACTGCCCTATGTCCCTTGGGGTCTACACCCAGGAAGTTCTGAAGAAATGTCTGTGGAAAGAACAGTTCTGTGGGTGTCTGGGGTTTGCAACCATGGGCTCCTAAGCACCAGGGAGCACAGCTGGTCACACCAGTCTGAAAACGAAGAGGCAGCCGTTCAGCTGTACCACAAGAAAGAGATGGCTCTGGGGTAGGGTCCCAGGGGGTGCAGACTGTGTAGGAGACTTAGGTGGCTGGCAAGAAGAGTAAACACAGTGGGAGGTTGGTTCTTCAGGGTTGCTCCAGGCCTTCCAAATGGCGCTCAGCAGACGGGGAACCACAGGGGTCGCAGGGCACAGATAGTTGCCAGAGACCATTCGCCTACTGGTCATGAGTCCACCATCATCTCATGATCAACACTAAGCGAGTGGTAGAATGTGAAAACCAGTCACCCAGCACACAGCTCCAAGCCCTGGCCTTCTGACAGCCTCGAGCTGTCTGAGCTCTCCCTGCTCAGCCTTCCCACCCCATGGCCTGCAGTAAGCAGGCTCTCCCGTTCCCACTAGCACTCTGACATCTCCAGGAGCCTCATGGTTTGACAGAACAGGCACCTGCATGCGCCCCTCCCCAAGGTCCCCCATGGGCCTCCTGCCTTTTAGGAACCCCTCCCCACCACAGAAGGCAGCACCTGTGTCTCCATTTAATCACCAACTTCTGCTGGTGGGGACCTGGGGGGACAGCAAAGAGTATCTTCTCTGAGAGGAGAGGAGAGCAGGCTCTGGGGAGAATGCTGGAAGCCACTTCCTCAGGTCTTTAGCTCTAGCAGCACTAGCCATCCTAGGCCATTATAGGTCACCCCTACCTGAGAGAAGCCAACCTCCCCAGTCTAGAGGGAGCCCTCCTCATGCCCATGTGCCTCATCCCCTTTCCCACCCCAAGGGTCAGGATGAAATCCAGAGGGAGCCGAGGGAGGCAGTGACATGGAGAGTGGTCACTCCACTTCTTGGAGCACCTGCTCAAAACCCCGCCCCCAACTATCCACACCTGATCTCACTCCCACAGAAGCACCTCCAACTGGCCTTGAGCCCCCAAAAGCAGACACTTCCATGAGCCTGAAAACCAGAAGCATCAGCCCTTAGGGCCTGGGCCTGTGGAGAGGGGCCAGCAGCTGAAGCCCACTTATTCTCAGGGTCTCAAGCAGCCCCTACCTCCTTCCCTTCTGCACAAACATTTGCTTGAGACCTGCTCTATAAACTGACATCAGTGGAAAGGAAACATCCGGAGTTGAGTCATTAAATATCGCTCCATCCCCAGGGGGAAGAAAAGGCCAAAACAAGCCACAAATTGCTAGGGCTTCAAAACCCCAAAATAAAACATGTCTGCCCTTCTCTGATGGAAGCACCATGTGCAGAGCCACTCGCATCTCCACGGGAAGCCGGGGCCCCACAGCTGTGGGTGGGCCTGACCCATGGGGAGAAGCCCCGGAACCCTGAGGGTCCCACCTGCAGCAGCAGCAGCAGCAGCAGCAGCAGCAGCAGCAGCAGCAGCAGCAGCAGTACCTATGAGAAGAGCTCGCTCTGCTTGCAACCCTAAGGACTATCATTTTCTGTCCCCTCCAATGCTGCGAAAGAGCAAATCAGCCCAGCCACCTCAGCCTGGGGCGGGGCGGGTCAGTGCCACAGACTCGGGGAAAGGATGATTCAGGGCTGGCCAGCTCATCCGAGGAAGGCGCTGGCCACTAGCTTCATTTTTTTTTTTTTCCCTGTCAAATTCTCAAACGCTGATTCAAAGCATCACCAAAAAGAATAAGTCTGAGGACAGCTGATTGTTCAACAGGAAGGGACGAGAGGGAAACACAGAGTCCAGTTTCTGTGATTCACACCACACAGCAGCGCTTCTCAGCAGCTGGCATGGCCAGTCAATGGTATAAGGCAGCACAGGCAGCTGCCCCCCGGTCCTGACCCTGGTCAAGTTCACAGCACCTGCAGAGCAACGAGCGGCCCTGTGTGGAGCCGGCACTTCTGGCCCCTGATAGTTTTTCAGTCAGCAAGTACTCGGTACCTGATCACCGAAACAACAATCCACACAAGCTCCCTGATGTTTCCTTCTCGATCCTACACTTAAGGTCCAACTTTTTAAAATTCTACCAAAAAGAAAGTTGGCGATGCCCAATCACCTCACACCCGAGATCTCCCAAATCCCTTCTCGCTTTTAGAAGTGAGCTACCCTGGGTTTACCACTGGACCGCCCAGATTCAGCAAGTGAAAACACAAGATGGTTAGCAAATTTGAATATCAGCTAGACATAAATAATTTAGAATGAGCATATTCCATGCATTATTCAGGACTACTTACAGAAATCACTCAGTATTTCTGTGAGATGCAATTCACCTGGGCACCCTCTATTTTCTCTGGCAACTGGAGAGCACCAATTACTCCAAAGGAAGCACTGAAGCTTGGCAGTGGCGGAGCGCCAACAGTGGAAGCCCCGGCTGTCAGCTCATCATACACAGAGGAGGAGCAGAGGCAGGAAGGACACAGGCTCTGCCTCTCCGGACAGCAGCAAGGGAGGTGGAGGGGGAAGAGAAAGCCAGGTCCAGGGGAGACAAGTCAAGGCCACTGTCCTCTACTCAATGGGGCGACAACTCAAGACACGAGCACACAAACAGGTGAAGCCGAAGCCGCCAGTCAGAGGTGGAAGGACAAATACCGTAGCATTCTAACAGGAAACACCCAGAAGCATCAACGTCACAGGACGGAGAGCAGAGCAGTGCTTCCCAAAGGTCCAGGGTCAGGGAGCCGTGCACAGACAGCACCGAAGGGTGGGTTCACTTTGGTGTTGTGAGTTTTGGAGACAGGTGATGGAGGTGGTTGTACAACCATGTGACTGCGTTAATGCCGCCAAGCTGATAAATTTACACCTAAATGCTGTGTTGTGTTGTGGGTATTTTAGCACAATTTTTGTAAACCAGCCAATTTCCTTTTGGTCTAGTTCAGCTGGGTTTTTCTTTCTCCTGTCCAATTCATTTCTGACTCCCTGGAATAGGTGTCTACTGCTAGGAATCCTACACCACTTATAGGGGAACTGGAGATGCAAGGAGCAGATGAAAAGCAAGACAGACCAGGACAGGAGAGGCAGAGGCTTGCAGCTTGGGGGCCTTCTGCAGGTCTACAGGCTCCCACCTCTGCAGCACTCACTCGACGTGTCCTGCAGAAGCAGCGGTCAGGGCCCTGTGGCCAATCCCTCATAAAAATCCACTCTCTCCACTCCGTTCGGTGCCTGCCCAACCCTAGCCTGCCTAGCTGGCCCAGGTGCCTAAATGGCTGCTCTCACCACACAGCAGATGGCAAGCCTTTAGGGGCCGGCGGTGGAGGCTCTGGACTCCGGAGACTGGGATCCTCAGGGATGGGGCCCAGCCCACTCCGCCATCTCCACGTTTTCCAATGTGCAGGTGCATTCTAAGCACAGGGATCCTCAGACCTCACATAAAAAAACAAAAACAACATGGAAAGATCCAATCAGAGCTTTAAAAACAATACCATGAAAACTATTTAGTGATAAAGGGAACACAAATGTTAGGTGAAAAAAGCCAAATTTCAACTGTATCACCTACAGGAAACTACCTGTGCTGAGCGTATTCATATACAAATTCACCCTTCTGTAAGTATGAGCACTCTGACACCCTGGCCACTTATGGTCCCATTCCGGTGCCTAGTGACTGATCTCTTGTCCCTAAGTGGTTGGTGAGGGAACACTGCCCATGGGGAGTCTTTTCTAAGAAAAAGGTCAGGGATCAGGATCCTAAAGACACACTAAGGGGCCACTGAGGGAGTCAGAGATTCTGCGGGAGACATGGAAAGCCATCCCAGGAAGCTAATCTGGAGTTCGGGCACTGAGGCGCCTGGGAGCCACCAAAGGTCTGTGCGGGACAGCATTGCTCCAGCAGCACACACTTTCACCAGGTGACACAGCTCCTGTCACAACCAAACCCTTTCTTAACCAGGACAGGGGAGGAACAGCAAGAGGGAAGCCAGCAGGCAGCAGTGGTGAGAGGAAATAAAGACAAAAGATAGCGGGCCTTCGGTGGAATTTAAAACAGGGTCCTACAGCACTGCACGTGTCCCCATGTTTACAGCGACATAATCTGTGATAGCTAAGCCTTGGGCACAACCCAAATGCCTATTAATGGAAGAATGGAGGAAAAACTGTGTCTGTGTATATAATGGGGTACTGTTCAGCCATAAAGAAGGACAAACTGGACACTTTTATAGGCAAATGGATGCAACTGAAGACCATATTCATAAGTGAAATAAGCCACGTACACACACACTGTACAGTTTCCCTAGTGGGAGAAGCTGAGTCAGTAAGATCCAAAATGTACAACAGGTACTGTGGAATGGGAAGAGACTTCAAAGGGAAAGAAAAGTGGATGGAGAAAGGGAGACAAGAAAGAAGGGGACAGCAAAAAGCAAATAAATAATAATAATAATGTATATACTATACACACTACTAATTTCTCTTGGTTCAGAAAGTTTTGTGCTAATATTGTTTGGACAATTAAATGCCTGTATCTTATACTCAGAGTAATACATTTAATAACAATATGCAATGCATTGACCATTGTTACTCTCCTATTATCTTGTTTTGAAATTGTTCTTCTTCTTCTCTTCAAAATAAAAAAAAAAAAAAAACCACCGGTGGCCACTGCTCAGCCTCTGAAAAGCCCCATTCTGGCTCTCCCTTGTCCTTCCTATGCTAATTGTTATGGATAGAGGAGGTGCAAGGGGGTGCTTTGCTGTATAGAAACCTTAGGCCTTGGCACTGGAGGGCAGCGCTCTGGGCCCTGAAGCCGAGAACAGCACTTGGGTGGGGTCTCTACCTGCCCTGCTTTCTGTTGACGTCCCCCCACTTTCTAGGCTCCTCAGCCCCAGGCAGGAGGGGGATGGGAGAGGAACAATCCAGACCAAGGCCATTCCTCGGGGGCAAAGAGAATCACATAGGGGACCTTGGAACCCTGCCACTCCGTGTAGTCCCCTCCCCAAAACCCGCTGTATCTCCAATGCTTCTGTTAACAAGTTAAACTACTTGGTTCTGGTTTTGAAAGCAAGTGCTCTCCGACATTCTTCTTCCTACTGCTAAGGAGCGTAACAGTCAGGCCTTGTGATCTTATATTAAAATCAGTTATAAGTTTTGCTACACATAGAGGCTAATTTTCCCCTAGAATGGCCAAGCTGAGACTTCAGTGAAGAATGCTAAAAGAATAAAAATCCAGGTGTCAGCTGGGCATGGTAGAGCAGGTCTCTAATCCCAGTACTCATGAGGCTAAGGCAGGAGGGTGGTTGTGAGTTGAGCCGAACTTGGGCTACAAAGTGAGTATAAAGCCAGCCTGAACTCCACAGTGAGACCCTGTCTTGAAAAGAAAAAAAAAAAAAAAAAAGAATCCAGTTGTCTTGAAAAATTATGCAAATACTGCCCTCACTGTGGAAAGAAGCCCCCAGACAAATGAAGGAGAAACAACTAGAAGAGCTGATTCTGCCTTGTTATCTGCGAATGAAGTGAGCTGCAGTTTGCAATTTTAAACAAAGTCAGTACTTAAGATCCTCCTGTTGGACATCAGAAGTTCATTCCTGCTTCAGATTTGGGATAACACATCATCAAGTCCAGAGACCTCCTTTCCAACATTTTATAACTCAGTTAACAGGCAAGGCTATTGTCAAGCAAAAAAGCCTCTTTTTCTCTCTGTAACTAAAAATATACCCTGCCATAGGATGGAAACATAAGTGTCTTTTCCTTCCGTGTATTTCAAGTGACTTAGCCTTTAATCAGAGGTAATCAGCGTGTTGTCTCTGGGTAACTAATAATTCCACGTGGGTTTTAGAACAGAGATGCATGACAGAAGAGACACACAAGGAAGGTACCAACACAGAATGGAGAAGGGGGGGCACACTCTCTGCCCAGGGCCAGCCAGATCCTCCCCTGGCTCCCAGGGTCACTCTAATGTGATCTTTCATTCTTCTAACTACATTTGCAAATGAGGGACTCACATCAGTAACTGCTACCTAATGCTGTTAGGCCCAGGCTGCAACTGTTAAAAGGAACCTGCACAGTATGAGGTCCCTAAGCATGGCAACTCTGTCACTCTTCAGAGCTGTGGCCTGGAGCCTACTGCATACTCATCTCTGAAGTCCTCTCCAGGGCCATCTTGGGCCACATGCAATCTAATGTCAAGTGGCCCAAGCGTAGCTAGCCTGGCGCCACTCAGAGTTCGTAAGAGCACGGGGTGTGGAGAACAGGTTCCCGACCCCCTCCTGGGAGGGCTCAGCAGCCCTAGGGCCAGCCACAGTGCGTTCAGTCCTGGCCCACTCAGAGGAAGGTGCAGCCAAGTTCTATTTTGGAGCCCCTCACAGAAGCAGTTGGAGAGCAAGAGGCCAGGAACCAGCTAGCTGCGATGGGACACAATGAGAGCAAAACTGGAAATTTTGAGAGGGAAGGTTGGCAGTGGGTCCCTCCTGCTCCTAGCGGATCTGGAACTTGAGAGAGGTGGAGTCTGTCCCTGGAGTAGCTCTAAGATAGAAGACATCCTGGGGAATTTGAACCTCGTGCTAGGGGTCCTCTGGCCCTCTTGGTCACCCAGCCACAGGAGATTTCACATGCCTCTTCCGCATCCCCTCCTGCGCCAGAAACCTGTCCCCTCGCTACACATCTCTCCCACCTTGGAGTTCCTGCACATCACTCCAACTTCCCAGCTTGTGTCTCACTTCCCTTAGTGACCAGTCCATGATTTAACATGGGAAGAACATGTGGCTGTCCACCTGCGTAACATCTAGCAGAAGGGCCAAGCACAGTTCTGGGTGTGTCTGCAGGACTGACTGACTGGAGAGAGACTGAGGATGCACTGTGGGTGTGGGGGGCACCGACCAAGAGGCACAAAGAGGGAAGGAAAAAGACGGGCTCACTTCCGCTTCTCCAGAGGCGCTGCAGCCTCCGCCACTGTCTCCAGACTGAAGCACCGACTCTTCAGCTCCCCAACATGAACGTGTACAGGAATTTGCAAAGAACTGCAGGTCTTCGACCTGTCACTGGATCCTCAAGTTCCCCAGCAGCCAGATGGTGTCCTGCAATTTATGCCCCTGACCCTACAGGTGGCCACTGTAAACCTACCCTATAAATCCAATACATATCTTACATCGAATATTAAATTTACTCCTCTAGTGAGCCCTAACTGAGGCAATCTAACAGACCAAAGATGTGTGAAGATTAATTATAAAGGCTCAGAGAAGATGCTTGATAATCTGTTTAATTTTCCTTTGATTCAGCAATTTCTAAACTCAACTATTCTAGAGATCCATCTGTCCAGGAAAACCTACTACCTTCCTATAGAACTGATGATCCACAAGAGTTTGGAAAATGCAGATGTTTTCCATTCATTTAACAATTAATTATGCCATGTCTGACTTAAAGGATTACTTAACCTCTTGTTATTTAGGTCAGTGCACATTTACATATTAGCTTAAAGACAATATATGTTCCAGCTAGGAGCACTTTTGCATGTCTTTAAACTCTTTATGGCCTCTAATCTGACCCTTATATAGCAGAGAGAGCTAAAAGCATCTGATCTGATAGTAAAAACTGCAGATGTATCTTAGAATACAGTGTTTTGAAAATGGTAGCAAATCAAATCCTGTTCATTTTTTTACATAAGGCAACAGAATCCGGAGATTTCAGATGCACTCACTGTACGTTGTCGCCACAAGTCAGTAGCAGAACCGTAAGTAGAACCAAGTCTTCTGCCTCTGCCATGGGTACCCCTTCTGTGATTTAAATGAGAACCAGCCCTTCCAGGCTCTTCCTGGTTTTCCAACCGGGAAGGCAGTAGTTTTTAACGCCACAGGCAGCACACTCAAAAGTACACATGGGCACTCTTGCTACAAAGACAGGAACACAAAAGGAAAAGCCAAGAACTCCCAGGGCTCTGCCAAACAGATGCTAAGCCCTGGAGAGGCTAGGGTGTCTGCTGGGGGGGTGGGGGGGGCTTCAGAGCTCAGCATTGAGACGGCATTGGGGAAAGACATCCGCAGTGTGCAGAGCTGAGCAAAACGCCTGCATGTTCGTCGGGACAGCACGGCAAGAACTTCAGGATTCACTTCTTGGGCAGCCTGACCCCACGCAAATGCAGAGGGCCATGGGGGGATGGGAGACGAGGTCCCGGTTCTTCTTGCTCCCTCCCCGCTACAGGCACTGTGGGGCCAACTCCTGCATATTCTACATACACATCAGAGTCCCTTGGGAGCTCAGGGACCTCAGCTGCTAAGGCAGCATCCAGCCTCTGAGGCTGCGCGTGTCGTGTTGTTCTCTGTATCTCCACAAAGCCAAGGGGACTGAGACCCACAGGCGGAGATGACAGTCGCAGCTCCAGAGGCCTGAGGTCAGCCACGTCCCACTCACAGTAGGTGCTGCTGCCTAGACACTGAACCAGGTCCAGTTCTTCTAGAGGCCACCCCTTCCAACACTCAAGCACTTGGTATCTCCAATCCTGGCCTCCTCCTCTTCCCACAACTTCCCCTGTGGAGCTGACTCTCAGAATTCCCCCAGTGACACTCCAGTCATGACATCTAATAATTTTTTAAAGCACATGTCCTGCTTCTTTGTATTCATCGTTCATCACTGAGGTCCAGGGCTCTCAACTGACCCCCAAACACACAGGCACCACACTACAGGTAACAAGCAAGGACGCATGGAGCCACAGCTCCTGCCAGCACCACATACTCCCAGCAGTAGCTGACGAGGTGTCTGCCTGTGTGCCCTGCCCAATAAAGCATGCCTCAATGCATACAAAAGAGAGGCGGCCTTATTATAGGAACTGCTCCCAATCTTCTAGTCACTCATCTGCAAAGTCTAGCGCCTTCACTGGTAATTAGCAGCAAATTACTTCAACACAGCTCATGATCGGTCATGACACATTAGCGAGTCAGGACTCCGCGGTTAGGAACTGTTGACTTCACTAGTTCCTAGTGGTCTTGTGCTGGGTTTGGAAATGGAGACAAAGAAACAATGGTTCTTTAGAAAGCAGAAATACTGGTTGGGGATGTAGCTCAGTGACATAAGCGCCTGCCTGGCAAGCACAAGGTCCTGAATCTGATCTCCAGTACCAAAAAAAAAACAGACAGACATAGTACTTTTTCCTATTCTTTTATATACTCAGTATTACACTTTGGTCATCAAACTGCGTGAGGATTTCACACCAAGCAGCTCTGTACGTGACTTCCCAGATCTCAGGGGTATCCTCTGACTCAGTCCCACAGGTTGGGGGCAAGTTCCATAAGGCCATCCCCACATACACACTTAAGCCGCCTGGGATGGGGAGGCACAGGGCCTCCACACCAGCCCAGCACAGCACCCTCTGGTCCCTCTACATGTTCAGCAAAGCAGAAGCTCCCTAAACCTATCCCTCTGGGGTTTGGTGGAGGCTTAGATGCGGTTGATGACATCACTGGCCCCTTGGAGACTGACTCACCTTCAGCACTTCTCCCCTCCCAAGCACACTTGTGGGGCTGAAACCTCAACCTAGGTGACCTGACACTACCACCAAACCCACGGTGTCAGAAATGAGTAAAATCAGGCAGCAGCTCGCTGCCATCTGTGGAACAATCTGCTAGAAAATTGCTTGGCATGAGGGGAAACTCCACACATCTGGTATCAGAAGAGCTATGGGACCAAAAGAGGAGAAAGCAGAGAGCAAGAACATCTGGGCTTTTATTCTATCTGTAATTTGGCTCAATGTTTTTTTTTTTGCATTCAAGGGAGGGTCTTTTGGCTACTGCTACCGTTAGAAAGCCCTCTTTAAGAATGCAACATTACCAAGCTGGACGTGGGGGCATATGCCTAGCATCCCAGCTCTCAGAAGGCTGAGACAGAAGCATCACTGCAAGTTCAAGACCACCCTGGGCTACAAAGTGAGCTCAAGTCAAGCCCTACTGAGACCATGTCTCAAAATAAGACCAAAAAAAGAATGTGAAATTGATACAGGCTGGTCCAGCAGCTCCAGTCGTTGACAGACAGTTTCATGGTAAAGCCTTTCCCGACACCAGACCCCTTTAACGCTAACCAGCACACGACCCAGCCCTGGCTTAGTGGAGCATAAGCCAGGAAGTGCGGCCCAGAGCATGAATGCTAAGTCACTGGGAACGTCCTTGCTGAACGAGCCATCTGCTGCAGTACGCACCAACATGACCAGACCCAGGACCTGGCTTTGTTTCCCTGGGCTCTTTTCTAAAAGACAGAAATAGCCTTGATTTTGCAGGCTGCTTCCTTCAGAACCGAATTTGCTACAATATTCATTCATGTGTGCTTTGGCTATGTCCTGAGCACCAGGTAGTAAGGATACGAAAAGGCCTACACTTGCCTCAAGCAAGCTCCCCTTTGAAAGAAGACGAGACGTGCACCTCGGCCACACACTGCTTTGCATGCCGGCTCCCTTTCAGAAGAAGGGTGGTGTTACCAATACCGAGCAGAAGCAGGGTGGTCAGTAACTGCTGCTGCGCCAGGCCTGGGGGTGCACGCCTATAACTGCAGCACTCAGAAGGCTGAGGCGGGAGGACTGTAGTGAGGCCCAGAACAGCCTGGGCTACAAAGTGAGCTCCAGGCCAGCCTGAACTGCACAGCGAGACTCCTCCGTCTCACAAAGAGCAAGAACACCATTCCTGCTGTGGTGATTCAGGAGGCCACAGCCAAGAGGCTCAAGAGGGTGGGGGAAGAAGGGAGAAAGAAAAAGGTTTTCATGGAGATGCCCCATCACAGAGGAGCACAGGCAGCACTGTCCTGTGCCCCAGTGCCTGAGCACAAACACCATCCTACCATCCTTTAGGTTAGGGACCTAACAGAAAAAAGGTGCCACGCTGCTTGGCTGTGTTTACTGATCTGCAGGCAGGACCGTACTCCGGCCAAGGTCCCAGTGTGTCTTACTCAATGACTGGAACCCACACAACATGCTTAAGAAAGGACAGGGGAAGATATGCAAGAGGAAGGGCCAGTTTTATCTTCCTTTCAAATGTTAATGCCAGTAGTCTAAAACAGTAAGTTATTCAACCTCAAGCTTTTATGAGGCATTAATTAGATGCTAAAATCTAAGCTGTGAAATTCCTCTGGTCAGTGGAAAGAAGCAAGTTCGTGAGAGGCCCAGAGCCCTGAGATGGAAGACACAAGGGTGCGGAAGTACAAAGGAAATGACGAGCCTGAGATGGGCAGCCTCGCGCCTGGCATATGGGAATCTCTGTGCAATGTGAGCACGGTTGAACTCAGTGGAGCAGACTCCCAAGGTGACCCTGCCCATGTCCACACTCTAGTCACTGCCCCTGGCATCCCACCTGGCTTGGTACCAGAGCTGCTGCCTCAGCCTGGGAGTTCTAACCCTATAAAAACCTCAACCTCAGTTAAGCTAGGGATGGCTGGCAAAGAGATACTGAACTACTTTCTTGCCTCTTCATCAATGGCCCCTCACTCCATCCCACATCAACTTTTGAAATTACAAGTTCACAAAATCAAGGCTAAAATCCCAGTGTTCCCAGAGGACAATGCACACCTCAAGGGAGAAAGCCAACCCTAGCCAGAGACCTGCAGTCAGGTTACTCCCTGGAATACACCTGCACTCTCACTGTGAATTTCGGGGGCTGGTGGCATGCTGACTCAACTCATAAAAAAGTGTGAAAGAGCAATCAAACGTTCTGCGTCTAAGGACCAGGCTGAGTCCAAGATGCCAATCATATCTTGTCTTCTACGAGAATTCTAATCAACTGGCAGCAGCGCCTCTCCTAAGGGAGCTGGGAAAGTATCACGATCTTCTAGCAATGCCTGCCACATGGGCAAGATGGAAAGTGACAGCATCAGGACCAGGCATCTACTAGCCTTCATCCTAACATTCTCCAATGACACCATATACACATATACAGATACATTCATAACCATATATATCATCTGCATTTTTCCTGATCAGATTTGAAAAAAATTAAAAGAAATGCCACATCGCAAACAGCTAGATCTAAATCACAATTGTATCATATAATCCTAGCCACAAAAGTAAAAATTTACAAGGAGAAAATATGGCTTCAATGTAAGTCCCGCATGCAATAGCATTGCTGCCACTGGAACGATACCATGTCTGAGTCTGGCCAAGTAGAGGGCTTTTGTCTCCGCAGGTTCCTGGAGTCTCCTGAGCACTTGCCTGGCTCATGGAGACCACACACAGGGGCGCTTGGCAGGGTGAAGAGAACTGACCCTAGCAACCACCACAACCAGTCAGGACACCATCTGGAGCAATGAGTGTGCTCCCAGTAGCCTTGTACTCACCCTCACTCTGCTGATGCTGGTCCTTCCTGACTCAGCTTCTCTCTGAGATCTGCAACCCTGGCAACACTAAGGGACTGATGCATGAAATGCTAGGCTATGTAGGACAAGTAATAAATACTCAAGCACTCAGAGGTGAGGAGATCGCTAACTCACTAATGCTTAAAACGACACACGTTTAGAGCAAATCTTCACGCACAAAACTGCACTTCCACCTCCAGAGGGGCACAAGATGGGATGGAATCTGGAGAGGAAAGCACCCTGCTGAGATGGGGCTTTGCAGCAGCGTTTTCTTCAGCTTGCACAGATGTGCATGTTCCCACAGAGAAAAACCTAAGAACCTCTGTTTCAATACCCTGCCCAATGCGCCATGTACGGAGGCGCGTCTGCCTGTTCTCCAGGACCCCTGCTTCCTGTGAAGCCACCACCACTGACTAGACTGTGCTGTGGGCTCTTCCCAGAGTGGACAGTAAGGGCTCATGGGCAGACGTCCTCAGACGAGCCTGCCTATCACAGGGTGCGCTCCGGCCCCGTCACATGTCCTCACTGCCTGCCTTCCCTGTTAGCTAGCACAAGTCCCAGCACACCAGCTCCTTCAGAGGTGAGATGGGGAGGGATGGGTGGCAGCTGCTCCTCCCACAACCAGACGCCTGTCAGTCTGCTTGCTGGACTACTAGCTCTGGCATACGCAATCCACAGTGGAGTCAATCAATACATTTCTGCACATACTGCTATTGAACCTACTCGCTGCAAGGGAAAAATACAGCTCAGGAGGTACGGACCGCTGTACAAAGCCGGAGGGCACATTAATGTACTCACATCATGTTGCTTTTCCAAAGTATACTTTTACAGGGGCAAAAGGTGTGCCTTACTTAGAACAGAGGTATCAGTATTCTTTGGCAGGGATGAGGATTAGAACCCTGGTCAGTAAGAAGATAGCCTGACATGTCCCCAAAGCAGATCAATAGCTTTGATCAAAAGTCCCTGTACCACAGACATCTAGGGGCCAGGTAAAAGAGCACTAATCTTCATAATGGATAATAATCATTCCAGGTCACAACTGTCACACAGGAGGCAGAATGGTGACAATGTCTACCTCCGGCACAGAGACAGACATTTGTAGTCAATAGACCACGCTTTGGGCCACTGATGCTGAGGTGGCCTGGTGGTCTCCCCCACCTGTATCTTCTCAGCAGCTAGCACCTGTCACCAGGAAGTGGTACTGAAGATGCCGCTGTACACACTCATCGGGGAGCACCCTGGCTGCCCAGAAGACCGACCACATGCCAGGGTGGGAGATGCCCTTTGGAAACCCTTGGAGCTATTTTTCCTAAGACAATTCGTAATCAATAAAAGATGAAACAGAACCGCGCAAATAACAAACAGCCACGGCAATCAAAGTCCAGTGAACAAACGTGCCAGAGGCCTACTGGAAGGTTACGAGCACCTACCTAACAGAGAAAGTACAGAGACAAAGAATCACGGGGCAATCAGCCAAATTTGCAACACAGAGATGCTGCCCAAACAACTGGACTCTCCCAGCCCCCTTCTGAGGCTCCTCTGTGGCTTGTGCCAGCCACACCACCGGCCTCTGTGACTTTTTCAAATAGCACAAGTTCCCAGCCACCTCAGGGCCTCACTGGGGCAGCTCACTCCCTGTGGAATGCTCCCTCACCTCTCTCCACTGATACCCTGCCACCTACCCCCAAGAGAGCGCCACCTAATTCCCATGGGGTTGTAGGCTCACATGCACTCTCTCATAGAACCCCTCCCTGACAACCTTCTGACCACCTCACCCTATGCCACAACTGCAGTCCAGGTCCCTTTCACAGCACCCATCCTAGGCTCCCCCAACTCTCCATATCCCTTCTAAACACAAGCCCGGCTACACTTTCCAGGAGATTCATGATGGCAGGGCAGATGGCCCCCTGCTCCCCACTGTGTACCCCACCCTCAGAAAAACACCTGGAACCCACAGGGAGTGTGAATGGACCAATGAATACAGGAATAAATGACACAAAAACAGCTCAAAAGCGAACACCCAGGGGAGATTTGGCAGTAGATTTGTGATGCAGAGGCCAATGGGAAGACAAAGAGGCAGGTGTCTGCATCGTAAGCTTAAAACAACTAGGCACAAAGAACATCCTGATGAATCAGACAGTGCCAGAAAACTGGTATCCTGGAGCATGTTATGATAGCTAAACTTTGTGAAAGTAAATTTGGCTACAGGAAGAAAATTAGCTTTGACTGCAGCAAAAAAGCCAACACAGCCAAAGACAAAACAGAAGGAAGCACTAGATCACAGAACAGAGTGTTCATTTTCCGTATGTACAGAAAGAAAATAGAAATCAACAAGCAAAAGGCCCAATGAACACAACGGAAAAATAAGCAAAGGACACACAGAGCGGACAGGAGAGAAGTTAGGAAGGACTTCAGCCCCACACAGATATGGGAGATGAAATTCCATGCTAACCAAGTGGAACTGTGCACATCAACAGCGATGCTAAGCACACTGCAGGCAAGGGTTTGGCGAAATGGGAACAGGGACACATGTACTGACTAGAGAACTACACTTGGCAAGAACTCCTTTGAGGACAATTTAGATTAAAATCCAATCAAAGACCAGCACAGCAGCTGACTCAAGCATCTTAGGGATCTGTGCCATGCATGCTCGTGTGAATATCAGCACACAAGCAGGCTCCCTCGGAGCAGTGCCAAGCTAAGTAAAAAGACTGGGAAAGACCTACGAGACAGGGAAAAGACACAGCAGAGTTAGTCCTGTGGTTAACGTGTACGAGGTTTGTCTGGACATGATGGTTAGTTGAGGTAGAAAGATCCTAAGTTCAACTCCAGCCGAGGCAATACAGCAACTTACTGAGACTCTGTCTCAAAAAAAAAAGAGGGGGCGGGGGTGAGGAGGATGAACAAAGCCGTGTGTATCTCTATGCACATAGACACTCTTTCCAGGCTAACACAATTCACCACCAGCAGTGGTGGCTTCAGGGAGACCCTGGGCCTAGAAGACAGGGGTGGAAGGAGGCAAGCTTCTCCCCGCGTGCCTCTTTCTAGTCTTGGAAACTTTTGCTCCATGTGAAATGTAACTTCTTTAAAAGGGGGGGGGGGGGGGGATGAGAATGAACCTGACTCACTTTCAGAAGTGAAGAGAATGTGGGCGAGTATCTCAAGTTATTCAAGCTTCCAATACTCCCAGGGCCAGACCCCAGGTGGGGCAGTAGGAAAAGTGCCTGGCAGCAGACCTGCAGCCTGATGCACAGAGGCTACACAGAGGCAGAGCCACTGGTGAACGACTCCCTGTCTCTAAAGCGGGAAACACCGTGGGCTCTATGAGGGCCATGCTGCAAGCAAGCAGGTGGCACAATCCGTGGGCAGTCCAGGGGATTAAACAAGAAATGCCAGTATCCAAGATCTGCTAACACAAAGACCAGATGGAGAGTCCTGCACCGCTGATGGCCACCTGGCCCCGTGACAGTCCTCTGGTTTCCAGCAAGCATTACCAAGTTTCACACCCTAAGGAACTGCTCCTTCAGGACACAGGACACAGCAGTGCAGAGGGGCGCTGGGTCTTGGGGCTGATTTAACAAAAATGGTGCAGACAGAATGTGAAAAGAAAGGGCCTCACTAGGCCGCCTCCTAGGTCCCTATGGTCAGCGACAGTGACAACCTCTGAAGGAACCCTGCAAGGGAATTCGGGCCACTCACACACACACTCGGTCCTGCCCTGCCAGGCAGAGAAGCCCACCTCCCTGTCCCAGACTTGTGCTGTTGACCACAGCTGCCTCTCTGTCTAGGATCTATCTGAAAACACAGGGCAAGTGACACAGCTGTGACCCGCCTTGGGAATTATGTCAAACACATCTGCTCAAGAGCTCCATGGCTCTCAGGAACAGCACAAAGCTCTCCCGTTCACCCAGCACTTAGTTAGGCAAGAGATGTCCCAGGGTCAGCAGGTTTGATGGGAAGCAAGAAACGCAATAGACACGTATTTTAGGGCTTACGCCAAGGACCTTAAATTAATCACAGCCAATTGCTAGTTGTAAACATGAGTACTGAAGCTAACTGAAGGATCCCAAGGACCCAGTCACAGCTCCATAAAACACCTACTGCCATTTCTTGGTTCCTAAGGCACCAGACCTCAAAACACTAAAAAGTGAAGACTCCTATTACAGACAGCTAAGTTAACTAGAAATATTCTCAGCAGTCAGGCAGAGCTAGGCCCTTGAAGGGGCCAGTGCGGAAGGCGCGATACACTGCACCTGGGGGTGGGAGGTTGACACGGGCCTCTCTGCTGAGGGCCAGACCTTAGGACAAAAGATGGAACAGCCCTCCCTCCCAGCCTTCCCACTATAGTTGGCTGGGTCAGCTGCCCCTCCTCATGCTGAAGACCACCAGTGTCCTGATGGCCACAGCGACCTGCAGGATCCCTGCCGGGCACTGCCCTACACCAATCCACCATGGAGAGAGCCTTGTGCAGCCTTGGCCAGCGCTGATCACAACCAGAGCCTTCTTGACCAGCACCTCCTTAACAAAGTAGAAGCCACACTGAGCCCCACAGCAGGGCTTTGGTGACCCTCGAACCTCCTGTCCTCCCACACTCTAAAAAGCCTTGCAGACCTGCACTCTGCCCTTCTACCATCCCTGCAAAAAATGACAAAAAGAAGGAATAAAAGGCAACCTAAGGGGCCGGCAAGATGGCTCAGTGGTCTAAAGCACCTGCTTAGGAAACCTTAGGCAACTGCAGGGACCGCAGTTCAATCCCCAGCACTATATGCTGTGCCAGCCCCACCCCCTAGGGCAGGCTGAGCTGGCCATAATAAAAAATAAAAAAATAAGTAAATAAATTAATTAAAAAAAAAAAAGCAACCTCACACCACCAACACACCCAAGACAAGTCCAGGAGACAAGGTCATAGAAGAGCTTGGAAGTCACACACCTGAAATTTCTGAGATGATAGTAATTAAAGTAAAGAAGATGAAACAGGGCTGGCATGATAGCTCAGTGGACTAAGCACCTGCTTAGGCAAGCACAGGGATCACCATTTGATCCCCAGCACCACAAGCTGCACTGGCCCCAACACTACGCCTGGGCACACTGAGCCAGCCATGGAGACCCAGTGTGGTGGCGCATTCCTATAATCCTAGCTCCAAGGAGGCTGAAACAGGAGGACCACTATGAGTTCGAGCTGCATAGTGAGACCCTGTACCAAACACATTAAAAAAAAAAAAAAGTGAAACCAATGTGCCCATGTTCCCCAAGGATAAACTGATACTCTAAATAGGTACCCATCAATTGGAAAAGCCCCCGCTGCTTCCTGCCTGCTTGCTAACTGACTTGCTTCCCATGTGATCCCCATCTAATCAGTATTACCTGAGCAACTATGCTGGCTACCTTATTGGCTGACCATGGTTCTGTCCCATCTCATGCCCACCTTGCAGTTTTTCAATTTTCTCCACCAGGGACGCGCCTCGCCTCATAGTTTTGCTCTATAAAAATCCCTACGAAAGACAGGGTCCTCCACTACCCCCTCCAGACCCCTTCTATCTCTCTCTGAGACAGAAGCTTTTTTCCCCAATGAATATATTCTGCTCTTAAGCTCCTGTCTCTGTTACGTTTCTCTCGTTGCTGAGTCAAAGCACCCAACATCAAAATTCAGCAAAGATAAGCCTATTTAGCTCACAGTTTGTAGAGATTTCAGTCCATACATGGCTGGGTCCAAGGCAGACTGGCACATGGCAGAGGACAGCAGTCCCTGGCAGCAGAAAACGGCAACAGCAAATGGGAGGAGTAGCAGCAACAATGGCTACAGACAACAAGTCAGCGTCTCCCTTGTGTTGCACTCAGGCTACCTGCCCCAGGCTGGGTGTGGCACTTACACCCATAATTCCAGCGACACTCACACTCATAATCCCAGAAGCATACATACTCTTAATCCCAGCACTGAGTCAGAAATTAATCACAAACTCTAGAAGTCCACCTTATAACAACATGAGGCTCTGGGGGGGATAAATTAATCACAAACTCTAGAAGTCCACCTTATAACAACATGAGGCTCTGGGGGGAATAAATAAACACAAACCATAACACTTCCATTGTTCCTAGGATTCATTCTTGGATTTTAGAGAACAACAATTCATACTGGACACTGCACTTTACGTTGCCCCTAACCCTACACGAACCCTCCCCCCACTCCCCATACTGCGTCAGTAAGAGGCACCAGGGGCTGCACAAGGGACCCAGATCAAAGCCACTTCCACATGGCAGATAAATGAGCAGGCACATTAGTGAGGTCATCCTTGCAAGAAGTGCAAGCCCTGCAGAAATGTAAGAATATCTCATAAGTGTAAAGGTGAAGGCTTCTTCCTCATTTATAAAGTGAGGATACTCACTTTATAAAATGCGGTCAGAAGCTAGAGAGATACACCTCAGTGGTCCTGCCTGCTAGGCAAGCACAAGGTCCCCAGTTCAATCCCTGGTACTACACATTGTGTCGGTCCCCAACCCCCAGTGTGCTATGCGGGGTCCCAGAACAGCACACACCTATAATCCCAGCACTGGGTAGGCTGAGACAGGAGAATCACTACAGGCCTGAACTGTATATCAAGACCCTGTAACGAATGAATGAATGAATGAATGAATGAATGCATGCATGCATGCATGCATGCATGCATGCACACAGAGGTCACTCTTGCCTCCCCAGCTCTACACCATGACTGTGGAAGCACTCATAAACTTCTAAGACAGGGCTGCTTCTTTTTCCCAATGTCACACTAAGTCGCTGCTATGTTCTGAATACGCTCCCCAAAGTTCAGGTGTTGGAAAACAAAGCCTCGGCACAGTGACGCAGGAAGTGCTTAGATCATGTGGGCTCCACCGTCGTGGCTCCATTAGTGTCCCTGCGCCCAGGTCTTGCAGTAAGGGACAGGTGTGATCTGATGGCTGTGAAAGGTCTTCACCCAATGCCACGACTCAAACCTGGGCTTCCCTTAGGGGCTGGGGAGATAGCGCCATGGCACAAGTGCCTGCCAGGCAAGTGCAAGGTCATGAGTTTGAGCCCTGGTCCCGCAAAAAAAAAAAAAAAAAAACCTGGGCTTCCCAGACTCCAAAAGAATAAATTTTTGTTCTTTACAAATTAACAAGAGCCCAGGTATTGTCACAGCTACGCAAAACAGACTAAGTCATGTTCCCCTAAAATGTTGGAATACTTGCCTGTGGTGTGGTTTGCAACTCTCTTTCCAGAGATTTCTTCTGAAGAAGAACCAAATCAAGGTAGCGACAACGGCAAAAATAAATGAAAGCAATATTAGACGCAGACCCTGAAGGAACACAGCACAGTCGCTCTGACACCAGAAGGAGGTCTGCTAGGACTGTGAAGCAAGAATGGGGCTGTCATCGTCATTCCAAAGCTGAAGAGCACCACGCCCTCCTCGAAGTGCTCTAACCCTGCAGGTGCACAAAGGATGGACATGAGGTGACATCACAGTTTTCTTTCTTTCTTTCCTTTCTTTTGTGTGTCTTTTTGTCTTTTTGAGACAGGGTCTCACTGTACAGTTCAGGCTGGCCTTGAGCTCACTTTGTAGCCCAGGCTGTTCTTGAACTCACAGTGATCCTCCTGCCTCAGCCTCCCAAGAGCTGGGATTTACAAGTGTGCGCCACTATGCCTGGCAGACAAGGTTTGGTTTTATTCTTTTACTCTGTTTTGTACTGGGAATTGAACTCGGGACCTTGAGCTTGCCAGGCAGGTGCTTGTGCTACTGAGCTTTATCCCCAGCCCCACCCTTCACAATTTGTCTAGGAAAGACGAAATCCAGGAAACAGAACCGCTCAAGTTGAGCAGGAGCACAGAACTAAATCTGTACAAATTTCCGGTCTTTTGTTTTTGGACAAAAAACTTTCCCGTATTTGGAGAAAGTTACTGATTTGGGGGAATAGATGCCTATTTTTCCTTTGTTCCCTAAAACATTTTCCCAGTGGGGAAGGCTAAAGAAAGCTGGACATGCATGTATTTGCTGAGCTCAAAAGATTACTTCAGCATTTAAACCTAAACCACCAGACTCAGGCAAGCCACTTGTCAATGTTTGGTTTCAAAATTCCAGGGCCTAAGACTACATGCAGCCGGTCCTTCCAGCACAAGCCCAGAGCAGCCAGCATACAGCAGTCACGTCTGCAGCTACCCATCCTCAGGGGCTTGTTCTGGTGTCCTGGGGCTATGACATATGTTTTGGTTGCCTAATTATGTAATTATCTAGTCTCATGTTTATTATGTCATCAGTCCAAGTCAAATTATATCCACAAATAGGTGGAGGACAGTGATGGGCTTAATTAGGTGTTTATCCCCAGGGCTACGCTTTTCTGATCTCAGATTGAAAACCTAACGTTTTCCAAGGCTTATTTGAATGTGTGGTCCTGGGGTACGCAGTGGCCTCTCAGGACCACATACATATGCAGCAGAGGTCTGTAGGATGCCACCACGTGACGACAGCATCGCATTCGCTTACGGAGACAGACTACGATGTCTACACAGCGAACTCAACCCAAGGTGCACTTCTGTTCTTCGGGACACAGGGCTGTAACCAGATAGGGACGCACTCATGAAATGCATTTCCCTCTTCGCAGAGGGACAGCACCACACACTGCCGCCTGATCAAGCTCGGAGATGCCCAGGACCATGCCATCTTCTGGCTGGTTTTCAGACGTGCTGCCAAAGCTGTCTGCTTGCCAAAAGCTGCTTCCTTCTAGCCTCACCGAAAGCCTCAACAGTCAGCCTAGACTCATCAATTCTTAAGGAGAATCCAGAGCATTTTTCTTCACTTTGCTTTTCCTGCTTTATAACCCATCCCTCTTACTCCAGAAAGCCTTTGGGTCTCCAGACCCAGCTGATCTCCCCCACAGCTGACCCAACATCCCTCAGTGAGAACCCTTCTAATTTACCCTGAATGATTCACCCGCGTCACCTTGAAACCGTTCCCTCTCATGATCTCACTGTTGGACTGGGCTATGTTTTCATTTGCGCATGATCCACACCAGCTTTCAGTACAGCGTGAGGCACGGGCAGATGCACATTAAGGATTTATTGGTCATAAGACAGAGTCCCAAGCAGGAGAGCTACCCAGTACACATCTGCCTGTGTACACATCCTGTGGAGTGGAGGCTGCAGAGCCCAGAAATGTGAGTGCCAATCATTAACTCAAACAAGGTCCACCTTCCCCGAACACCAACCGTTACCCCCAAAGAATCCCAATTAAGCGCAACTGAGGAGCAAATGTCTAGGGAAGACCATAAAACCCCAAGTTCTAACTGGGGCCCACATTCCTCTCAGCAGGAAAAGGTTGGACAAGAAGTGGCACTATTTCTGATAGTGACTCTTTCTGTGTTATGAATTAAATCATGAGTGACTCGATAAAACAAATACACCATTTCCAAACTCACACAAATTTGCTTTCCCCTGAAAAGATAAAACTGTTGTTTAACTTTCCAAACAATGGTCCCAAAGTCAATCAAACCATGGCATAACTGCCTCCCTTTGAAGCATCAAGAGTAAATCAGAGCTTACAATGGAAGTCCAATAAACACGTTTACAACATGTAAACGCAACCACAAAAATCTAAGTTTTCCGCATTTAACTTGTATGCTTCTATACACACATTCTAAAATAATCAAATGAGAAATGGGGCAAAATAGCTTTTTACAACAATACTTAGAATTATCACGAAGTTAAAACTTTTTTTCTTGCCAGTCGGAGTCATCTTCTGCGAAATCTCTCCATCCGTCCCATTTATGTGCAAACCAGCAGCAGTGGAAGATCACTTGCACACAGGCTGAAGAGACACAAGACCTAACAGGAAATGCCAGGATTAGCAGCCCGAACCATCCTCGAGGAGCAAGGGGGCAGAACCGCTGCACACACACTCTCCAGCAACAGCTTTTAGCTTTGCTTCTCGAGGTTTCTGACGTCTCGGGAAGTCTCTCATTTTCTTTCTCTCGTTTCTCTGCAAGTTGCTAACCAGAGCAGAGCTGCACACTACACTATGAACCCAGCAGGCCAACTGAGCAGATAAATAAAGCCCAGGCAGAGAGGAGAACTATGTGTGCGTCAGGCAATGGACGTCGCCAATGAAGCCACACCAGACAAAAGCCACATCGCGCAGTGGGCTACACGCGTGTGCATGTCATGCACTGCTAAGACTGGATTTGCAACGCACCCCCTGTGAGGAAGGCTCAAGCAGGCGGCTCATAGTCCACAGGTCACTGTGGCGTTCATCCTCTGGCTTCCCAAGCTGGAAGCTCAGAGGTGTGGGAAGAGCTCACACCTGCTCTGCACTCCCGGCATCTCCTCCACGCTTGTCCTAATACTGCACCACTGCAAGATCACTGCACCCCAGAAGTGGAGCTTAGGGTGCATCCCAACCCACCAAGCCAGAGCAACAAGGGCAGGTAGCTGGCCACCTGTCAAAACTGGTGTGACGGTCCAGGGCTGGCACGCGGCTGGAAGTCAGGCTGGCTGGAAGTTTCTAAATATAGGGCCCAGGCCCTGCCCCATACCCAGGGGCTCCAATTCCATGCCTGGACAGGATTTAGAAATGTGCATCTTCTAAGTTCTCCCAGGGGATTTCAGAAGATCAGCTTGGCTCTGGAATCAATTCATACTAATTCCCATTCCTAATAACCCACAGGACACCTTCTCGCCTTACCTGCAGAAAACAAGAGCCATGTTCTCCATTGCACTCTTTCAAACTGATATGTGACATGAGACAGGCAACATGACACCCGGCACATGCACCAACCCAGCTTTCCCCAAGGCACTCCCCTCCCAGGTCCCACAGGCCATCTCATTACAGAAAGGACAAAAAAAAAAAAACTTTTTAAAAAAGGTTTTCTTTCCTCTGAAAAGCAATTCCCACACATCTCTGTGGTCAAGAATGTATGAGGTTTGCTAGGCAAGGGATGCACACTTGTAATCTCAACTCTGAGGCTGAGGCAGGAGGTTCACTGCAAGTTCAAGGCCAGCCTAGGTGCACAATGAGAGCAAGAACATTCCAAACTAGTGAGACCCCGTCTGGAAGGAAGGAAGGAAGGAAGGAAGGAAGGAAGGAAGGAAGGAAGGAAGGAAGGAAAGAAGGAAGGAAGGAAGGAAGGAAGGAAGAGGTTCACCAATAAGTGCAGAAGCAAAACTTAACCAGCCTATTCCAGAAGTACCAGGCAAGGGTGAAGTTGGTCTTAAAATGACCAGGGGACAAGGAAATTTGGCTCCACAAGCTTTTTCCCTAAACGAGGTTTATAATTCTGCTCCTACTGCTGGTCTTAAAGTCTGGAGACACAAACATTACATCTATGCTAAACACAGACAGCAGAGCAAGTACAAAAGGAAATGTCTACATATCCACAGAGACAAACAAACCAAGAGTGACCCTGCTGTCAGCCTTCCCTGCTTGCGTCACTGCCCCTCCAAGCTGTAAGCTGTGCGGAGTTACAGTCCCTGGACCAGAAGTAGCTCTTGCCCTCCAGCCCCCGCCCACATTGTTCTGCCCCCTAATTTCTGAAACGCCTTGAACAAACCGCAAAACTACCCAGCATAGGTGCATTTATATGATATTAAAACTTGTCGTTTGGGGCAGGTCAATAGCTCAGTGGACTGCTTAGGCAGGCACAAGGACCGGGAGGAGTGCCACGCGGGCCCCGCCCATAGGGCCACCGAGACTGAGACTGGGTGTGTGGGGCCCACCTGTAATCCCCGCACTCAGGAGGTGGAAAACGGAAGGATCACAATGAATCCAATCTGCGTAGTCAGACCCTGCAGACCCCATGCTAAATACATAAAAATAAATAAACAAAACAAACTTTTCTTGTAGGCCAGTCACTGTGGCACTCAAGAGGCTGAGGCAGGAGGATCACTGCAAGTTCAAGGCCAGCCTGTGCTATATACCAAGACCCTGTCTCCAAAAAACAAAATGAAGAAAGAAATTTGTCTCTGAACAAGTAAATGAATTCTCCCATGCTTTCACAGGAGCTGACTGACAGTGAGTCTGAGGCACCTCAAGACCATCAGAACGGTACCCGGACGAGGCAGTGATGCATGTGCGAGCCCAGAGGCTGCTAGTCCATTGCACTCCTGGGCCTCCGAATGCACTCTTGTAAGAAAACAGCTCACACCGCAGCGACAGTGCCACAAGACCATCATGTCTCATTCTGCAGATTCACTGATGGCTCCGGTGCATCTGGCACTGTGTGACTCTGGGAACCACCCTCAGCGCGCTCCCAGGCAAGAAGCCGGGCAATTACAAGCCATATATCACTTGCACAAAATGGTGAGGACCAGGAGTGTTGGCGATGACGGGACTTCGGAACCGTATTCCATGTCTGAAACTGTATCCTGTCCCTTCCATGTTTGATAGGGTTCACCCTTCCATGTTTGATAGGGTTCACGTCTGAACACCACTCATGTACCGTGGACGGTATACATAGAGCCTGAAGGTCATTTTATACACTGTTTGTGGCATACCTGGGTTTTGGCTGTGGTCCATCACGTAAGGTCAGGGGTGGAATTTTCCACTGCAGCCTCAGGTCAGCTTTCGAAAGGTTCTGGATTTTGCATTCGAATTAAGGATACCCAACCCAGGCCTGCCTCGCAAGTCCAAGTTCAATTCCCGGTACAAAAAAGAAAAAAAAAAAAAACCCGATCCATACTCTAGTGTTTGAAAGGCAACATGAAGGTGATCCACTGAATAAGGCAGTGGGGGCAAACCTATGGCAGGAATGCCACAGCCAGCTGTTTGTTACCATCAAAACCTCTCAAAGGTTTGCCACTGCTGGAACAAGGGTGGCATCGGGGCCTCTCGTGGAGGGAGCCCAAAGCCAAGATCTCCAGGCAGTTTCCAAGGAGAGTCAGCCAGGAGGTTGGCAGATAGTGGCAGAGCCTTGACTGGAAGCAGGGCCCCAGGAACTCTGAGACCATAAAGGCCTCAGGCAGGGAGACTCTGTAATCTGGTTGCGTTGAAGAGAAAAAGAGGAGGAACAAGCTTGCTGCAGTGGGCAGCAGGAAGCCCGGCCTTCATTTCAACACAGGCAGCAAGGACACCCACAGCCTCAGCTGTGTGGCGAGGCCAGAGGGACAGTGGGGCAGACAGAGCCCACCCGGACACTGAAGACTCAGCCAGCCACTGCACCTCCAGGAAACCAGAGGTGGCCGCCTCGACACCCTGTGGGACAGACTTGGGTGTGCACCCGAAGCTAGGCTGTGCACCAGAGTATTCCCGACTTGGGCCCTCTGGCGAGGTGTGAGTCTGCCCTATGAAAATCTTTGCAGCCCCTGCAATACTGAAAAGGCTTCGACCTGTGCTAGGATCCCTCTGAAAAGACTGACCCTACCTGAGACTACAAGGTGAGGTCAGCGGGGAAGGAGGCAGGGCACACCGGGCTGCCTGGTGGAAGCACAGGACAGACAGCTCGGAGGCTCTGGGCAGCTCGGTACAGGAGCCCGCCGCCTCGGCAGTCCTCAGCACTCGTCCATGACCCTGGCAACCTGTTACCATCCCACGGGGAGTGCTCAGGAGCGTCAGGCCAGCCTGGGCTTTGCAGTGTGGAGGGTCACAGAAAGCTGGTCTCAGGAGGGGATGGGCAAACACAGAGTTGGAAGCTCCCAGGTATCCTCAGGAGCAGTCACAGTGTCATTTCTTGGCTGACCCAGGAAGAGGCAACGGGTGCAGCTAAGGTGCATGGTAAGTGGCCTTTGAACAGCCCAAAGTGCTGAGGGTCCGAGGTACAAGTTGCTCCACCCACTCAGTGATGTGCAGAGTGGCCCTCTGACCCCTTGTGGTAGCTGATACAGTGTGTCAACTTGAAGAAGCTTGGCTAGATGGGCTCCTGTGGGGGCCCCATCCTGCAGGATGCAGAGGGCCTGCCCTGGGATGTGATTGGTTCCACCCTAGGGCCAGACGGGGCCACCCCAGAGGGATTCAGCACAAAAAGTGGATAAAAAGAGTTGAGGAACACTTTGTGCGATCAGCCCATCTTCATCCTGCCCTGGCTGCTTCCTACCTGGCCCAGCCCTACCCTACTTCCTTGGAGAAGTCCTGGTCTTTGGAGGAGCTTGATCTCCACAGCCACGCCCCTCCGATCTTCACAGTGGAGCTGCCAATGCAGAATTTGAAAGAGAGGCTTGATGGACGCCACAGCTGCTGCTCCTCCTCTGCTCTTCACTGTTTTCTGCCGCTAAGAACTGCTATCATTTGCCTTGAAGCCAGTGGAGTAGGAACTGAGACCTCCACAAACTGTGTAAATAAACCTTTCCCTCCTCATTTTGAGTGTCAGGTATTTATTTGTCCCAGCAATGAGTAAAAAGTAACTAAGATACCCCTGGGCAGAAGACTGGCCCCAGTCACCACCAACTTGAGGCATAAGGCAAAGAGTGAGCAGCAACTCATGCCACCTCCGTACCACCTGCGGGCAAGCTTCCCCCTGCCGAATCCCACGGCTTCCAGGATGGGAAAACAGTGAAGACCTTGTCCAGCATCACAGCAAGTCTGCATCTGCGTCAGGACCAGGAGCCAAATCCAGGTGCCTGATCTTGAATCCTGTGCTGCTAACTCTGCCGAGACCCAGAGGACACCCAGGGACACTAGATGTCAAGGCCAACCTGCACAGAGGCAAGGGGCAACCGAAGAACAGACACGAGGCCCTCCCTGAGGTGACATGCAGCCCACTGCCCAGTTGAGAAAGCAAATATAGCTGGCTGCCCACGTTGGTTTAATTTTCAGTGGTCAACGATGACCATGTTTTGTAAATGGACATACCGCTGCCAAAAGCAGAGTACTAAAACTACAGTGATGTCTTTTGTTTCCAAAGGCTAGAGATGTGCTAGTGATGGGAAAATAATAACAAAAGCGAGAAGGTGCACGCTAACGTAGGGGGAAAGCTTAGGACTGCCATCCACGGGGCAGCCCGGAGTAGAGACTGTGTCATAGAGGAAACACATGAGTAAGTAGTTCATGAGTTTAAATGGGGAAACCCAATCATGCCTAGCATCTCCCCATCGTGTGTGGGAAGACCTGGGCTTCGAGCAACTGTCCACTCTTCCTCACACCTGAAGGTCGCCGTCACAGGACTAGAGAGAGGCAGGTCAGACCCTCTAGGTGCATCTTCAGACTCTGTGTGATCCTGGGCTGCATCCTCTCCTTCAGGGAGAAGTCAGCCCTCCACCCTGTGTGCGTAGGCTCTGAAGGCGTGTCTGAACACCTGGCTCTGGGCTGGGAGATCAGTCAGTCCAGGGAGGTATCCAGGCTCTGCCAGCTTTCAGGTTTCCGCGGGGCTTTTAATCAGCCAGGAACCACTCTTTGACACGGAACACCAGGAGCTGTGATGCTCCGCCGCCTCCTTCCCGGGAGATGGCCTACAGTTAGCTCTGACTGGCTCCGCACTGCACATGAGAACTTCACAGCCCTAAACACATGAGAACTTCAGCATTTCATTTCAGTCTTGAAAACATGAACAGAATGGGTTACATCCACTTGGCCGTGTAGGAAAGTCCTGTGGCTATCTGCCTGTGCCGCACATTACGTTTGGCTCAACGCTTAGTTGATAATAAAACCACCTCCGTTTTACTCCTGTGGAGAGGTTGCCTGAATGGAAGGCAGAACTTGCTGGGACTTTGCAGTCTTCAAAGAATTACCTCTGCCCAGACTCAACCTCTCCAAAGTTACTTTTAAGACAAATAGAACTTCAACTGAAATGGGTACGTTTGGATGTTAAGGATTTGGTTTATCCTATGAGGGGGGAAGGGCACCCCATAATTTAGAGAGCGGGAGAAAAAGAAGGGTCCTGGACCTCCAACATACTAAGATTCCGATCTGGGAGCAGATGCCTAACCTTGCACACTGCAAAGGATACAAATTCCAGTCAGAGGGAAACTGCAGGTCACAGCCCCTGAGCTGGCTTGTCGATGTTTCACGCTTACTGTCCCCTATGCCAGCAAAGCCTAGCAGCCAGCGCTGCCTCTGGGTAACCCCTGCGCTGGCAAGAGCCCTGCCTTTTTCTATCCAGTGTTGAGCGGGAGCTGGATGAACAGATATCTTTTTACTGTCTTCTTTCCACTCAAAGTCGAAGTAGATCCTAGCTTAACACTTGTTTCAGCTAAAAGCATTTGTTCACTGCTCGGAGAGCTGTTTCAACTGTTACGCTGAACAAGCCCTTTCAGGAAAATGCTCAATAGGGATCTTTGCTGTCACAATGGACACACAGGTGACAACCACTGGGCCTTACCCTCTGTTAGGACAGCCTAACTACTGTGGGAAACTACTTCCCCACGTAGCCCTCCCCTTCTGAGATCTGCCCCTCCCGCCTATTTCTGGGTATCAGGGGCATCAGGGAGAGGAAATGTTCCTAAATGTATTCCTCTGCTCCTGCTGTTCTGCTTTTAGCAGAGCCAAATCTAAAGCAGGCCGGACAGCCCTATCCAACCAGAGCTCAGGCTGTCATTAATTATTACTGAGCACTAATGCAAATATCCAACTTTACTTACTCCATCCTCTCAGCCCCCGGCACCAAAAGAAGAACTCAGTCAGACACAAAACACTCTGAGGAAAGACTCAGGTGCCAACAGCTTCTGTTGCTAAGCACTCTGTAACAGGGGTCCTCTAACTCCACTGCCCACTGGAACACGGGAACCTTGTGACACACAGCCTGCCATGGCCCACTTGGGGTTGACAGTTCTCTAGTTGGGGAGGGTGCTGCAGAATGTTTCCAGTCAGTCCTGAGCAGTGGGAACTATAGGAGTTGCGGCTAGCTTCTTACTGGCATGAGCGAGGGCAGAGCCAATGATTCCCAAACATAGGAACACTGAAATCAAAGCATAGCATGCCCATTCCACCCCTTACACACACACACACACACACACACACACACACACACACACACACACCCCATCCTCGAGCCACTGGAAGCTCTGGCAACACCTACCACCTGCTTGCACTAGTGTCCCTCAGTACGTGAAGGGCCGAGGTTCTAAGACCCCAACAGACACCAAAGCCAGCAGATGCTCAAGTCCCTTGCATAAAACAACATGGTATTTGCATATAACCTGTACATGTCCTTCCGCATACTTCAAATCACCCGTGATTACTCCTGCTATCTGCTACAAGGTAATGTTATGTAAATTGTTATTACCCGGTGTTACCTAGGGAATAAGGACAAGAAAAGCCAGTGCATGTTCCACACAAAGGAATTGTTTTCAAGTGGTCTCAATGAGATCGGTGGAATTCCAAGGGTACAGCACCTCAGATACAGGCGACTGACTAAAAAAGGCTTAATTTCTCAACAAATGCTGTCAATACTTCACTGGGCCCTAGGAGTATGGCGCAGGACTGGGAAGAAGTTGTAACGGCCTAGTGAGCACAGACGGGCGGCACTGCACAGGACCCTGGAATTCACTGCACCCGGCGTTCACAGCAAGCGCAACTTCCAAAGGCGCTGGGCCCTGACCTCTGCGGAGGGAGGGCCGTTCTCCTCACTTAACAGGCCGCAGGACCACCGAAGCAATGAAGGGCTGGCTTCCTGCCCTCCCAACTCCAGCCGGGAAATAAAACACAATGGGCACAGACATGAAGCCGTTTTCAAACCAAGCCCATATGCAGTGTACTGCTGAACTGTGCAGCCGAAACTTACAGACTTGGGGCTGTTTCTGTCTGTGTCAGTCATTTCAGATCCCTTCCTCAAGCTAAAAGTATCACTGCAAGATTCTAGCCCTTCTGGGTTTTAATTATGAACCCTGAGCATGCACCTGTCCCTGCAGACTGTGGCAACAGAACGTGAGTCCTTCCCCAGCTCTGAACACACACATCCTGCCACTTGCAGGGCAGAGGTTTCCCCATCCTGTGTCCCCCAAGTCACTCTGTCTGGGGCCTGAAGCCAAGAGACTCGGCCTGCTGCGGCACCCCCAACAATGGAGATAGTTGCTGGGTTTGTTTCTTTTTTCTTTCTTTCCTGATCTTTATCCCTGGTGCCCATAAGTTAGACTAGCAAATAAAACTAGATTAAAATATTCTATTTCATAAAAAAACAACTTGTGCTGTGAGCTTTAAAGCGGTCTCAAGCCAGCACATCTGGATGCAATCACCAAGATTTTACATTCTTAGCATCTTTCATCCCAGATGGAAGGCAACAGAGAACCAGAGGCAGAGCATGGGTCTCATTAAGTTCCTGGACTCTGCTCCGGCCGTGCCCTACCCTGCAGCATGACCCTGGACAAAGCCCTAACCCCACTTGGGCTTAGTTTTGTAAACAGTTTTCCAGGGCCAAGACACTAGCGCTAACCAGGAACAAGACTCAAGACTCAATGAATTTATAATGGCCCTCCCCCTTCCCCTGCTGCCTGATTTTATCTGCAAAGATTTCAGCTCTCCTTGGAGGCAACGGCAGGGCTCACATCTCCATGGTGCAAACTGCGCCCTTCCCCCACTTTCCTGCTCCCTATCCTCTAGGCTCCCAAACCCAGCCCTCTCTCTACTTCCCCACCAAGTCTCTTGGAGCAGAGGCTGTGATAGGGAAAAGCCCCCAGGAGAGTTTCCCAAATTGGCACTGAGCTCTCTCCGACTAATGTCTAGCACAGCAGGCCTTTAGTTCCTCAAATAAGCTTCTAATTGTCTTTTTGGAAATGAGCGTGGATGCTTATTTGAAACCATTTGGCAAGTGGCTGGCAGGGTAATTTTTCTGACACTGTGCTCAGAGGAGGAGGACTGAAGACTCTGGAGAAGCATTACAAATGCCATGCTCCATCTAATCCTATCCTTGGACGGAGATGAAGCAACTCTTCCAGGGGCCCGCCACCCATAGGACGCACACCCCCACAAGGCTCCAAGTCCTCAGAATCGGAGACTCTGTCATTCAGACCAAAGCCTTCTCTCATGGACAACGAGGTGTGCTGACAGTTCGGGAGTGTTGAGAACTACGACACACTCGGGAAGTCCCACCTGGTCCTGCAGCACAACATGAGCTCCTGTCCCTGGGCACCATTGTTCTGGAACCAACATTCCTGGGCAGGCAGCAAAGGCTTTGCCATCAGACCTGCAGGCGGATCCCTGAGACAGGACAAGAACCATCGGGCCAGAGGTGGCCACAGCACATAGTTAAGAGCCAGAAATCTGAGGTAAACCCCCGGCCTGTGATCCCCTCCAGGTATTCAGAGGAGCTTATCAGACCTTCTCACCATCCCATGTTAGAAAGCTGATGGTACTCCTGCCCTCGAATTTACCATGTTCACAGATATGACTCCATGGAGTATTCGATCAGCAGGCCAGCACGGGCTTGGAGATTCCCACCAAGTTCCCCACTTCACAACTCCACCTTAAATAGCAAGGTCAAAGAGATGGATGAGCTAATCCAGTGTTCCTGATGTGCATGAGTGTGTGTCTCTGTGTGTGTGTGCGCATGCGCGCACACACGCACGCATGCATGATTGTGTACGGTGAGAATCACGCAGGCCAGCTGTAAGATACACCAGGGGCAGCCCCAGCACCCTGTAGCATACCAGGTCCTCGGGCTAGGACTACACGCTGGGAAGTCTGAGAACCCTTCAAGCAGGTTCCCCACTTTCCTCCTCCTGAGCCCCCAAACAATCTGAAGGAGTCCTGGCCTCCTTCACATGTTCTCTTAAGATAACAGAACTGCCAAGGACCCTGGGCCTGATAGAGCACCTGAAGAACACTGTGTCTAGGTGTGGGCACCCTTGGAAAACAACACAGTCCAGCCCCCCTGCTACCCAAGCTTACCTGTGACCCTGACTCAGGCCTGGCAAGGCAGCTCTGCTCCAGCCTCAGGTTCAGCTGTCAAGGAGTAAGCAAAACCAACCAGCACAGCCCCTACAAGTAGCCCTCTTAACACGGCTGGAAACAGAAGGAAAACCACCAAACTCCTGTCCTGAGATTGCCTAGGAGGCCCAATGTAGCACAGAGGCAAAACAAACACACAGAAACTGCACGCACCCTTGTCCTCCTTAAGGAATAACAGCTAACTATGGGTCTCCAAAAGCAAGATCCATGCTTCACAGCTGCCCAGCAGCTACTGAAGCCCTGAGCAACTCTTTGCCCAGGGCTGCATTACGACAGAAGACCCCGAGGCTTGCGGAGCGTAGGGGGCTTGCCCGAGGTGGCCACCTTTGTCACAGTGGCCACTACAGCAGGTTCCCACGTCAGCCTGCGTGCAACCTCTGAGACACTCATCTCTCTCTTCTGGTTTACAACCTCTGCCCATGCACACCTTCCAGACTGCGTGGTCCCATGGGGGGCAGGGCTCAGAGCTGTTTCATTTGCATCACTGTGCATTTCGTTGGCACCCAGGAAGATGGACAAGACCAACGAATGACTCCAAAACCAGGAATCCTCCACAAGAACAGGCTGCCTCAAAAACCATGCCGACGCTAAAGATGCACCGCAGTGGAAAAGATCCCCAACTTATTAAAATACGAACTGGCAAGACCCAGTTAGAGAGTGCAGAGAGGACAATGTGAGCGCAAGATGCAGAAGACCAGGCCTTTTATCCTGTGTCTCACCTGAGCAAGAGGCTCGCCCTCTTCGCACCTCAGCTACCTCCTCCATCTGATGACTGAATTCATCCACCGGCCTCCCTGAACACCCACTACACACCAGATGTGGAGAAACAGACTAAGAGTAATGGATAAACGGGGTATACCTGCGACCCCAACTACAGAGGAGGCTGAGTTTGAGTCCAGGTGAAAGAGCTGAGCAAGATCTTGTCTCAAAATAAGTAAACAGGGCTGCACTATAGCTCAGTGGTAAGGGAAGCACTCTTAGGTTCCCTCTCCAGTGTGAGAGACAGAGACAGACAGAGGTGAGGCGAGGCAGGTGAGCCCCCTCCTCAGCAGCCCTGCACCAGTGCCACTACCCCATCTCCAAGCACTAAGGATACACAGAACAGTTTTCAAACAAGCATGAAGCAAGGGTCCCAGGCAGGGAAGACACTGGGTTTACAAAAGGAATCTTTATTTTGCCAATTAATTCACAAAGAGTAAGGCTACACTGGCAAATTGTCCAGACACATCTTTTTTGAAGTCAGGTTTACTAAAATGTAATTATGTATCATAAAACTCCCCCTCCTGAAGCACTATCGATCCTGGCAAGCCAACGCAGACCCTGCTTATAACAAAGGTCTGTTTACTTCTAACTTATCAAGAACACATTCATACAGGGACTTGGCATACGGGACTCAATGAGACAAAAATGATTTCCCTCCTGCTCCTGGAAGTGCAGGGCTCTCTCCTGCCAGAGGAAGAGCACAGAGCAGGATTCCCGGGTGGGGGAGGGAGGGAATCAATTTACAGCAACATCTGCAAGGCAGGCAGCACAGAATACCAGGCTCTATTGTACTGGTTAATGCAACCGAATCTTCTCTAACAGCAGAGAGCCCTGCCACCACCGGCCTGCGCCTCCCACAGGGGCTGTAACCCACTTCTTGTTTTTAATGTGCACACAGAGCCCAGGAATACAAACATATTTGTACCAGAGGTCATTCCAACCACCTGTGCAGTTTAAAAACCGCAGAGGCCCCTTGAATCAACTCCAAAAACCTTTAATGGAGTTCACAGACTATCAGTATTTCAGAGGAATTCACCTGGTCAAGAACATAACTTTTTAAGACATTTTAAATCAATTGCACGCACTTATGTAAAGACGGGGAGGGGGTACTCAAGGAGAAACGTAACAATCTTTAGACTGGCTGCAGGATGCAATCCTGCTAGCTTTAAACTAGGCAACAGCATTTCAAGGCCCCCATCGTGGTAACAAATGTCACTAACACAGTCCAACCAGGTTCACAGCCCTACTGTGCGCCGGGCTTCTGGTAAAAAGGAAAAAGTCAATGCCCAAGTTCAGCAGCACCTAAGCTTCAGCAGGCCGGAGCCTACAGAGTCCTGGGCCCACACACAAGTGCACCAAATCAGCACGTTTAGGCTGGGCAGCTAGTGTTTGACCTTGATCCCAGGAAATTCCAATGGTGGGGATTAAAGAAAGTCAAGAAATGCACTGCTAGTTCTAACTCCATGTGTCTTGTTATATAATCATTAAAACCAAGATGGCGAATCCCTCGGACCTTGATGCTGAGTCCTGCGGAAAGTGGCCAGGACTTAGAAATGTTCTTATTGCTCAGAGACTGTCACTGTAATACAGATGGACCACACAGTGACAGGGTTTCTCTACTAGTGGGCTGCCTGCTCTTAGTGGAGTCCCTGGATTAGCAACTTAAGAGTGTCCAGAGCCCACCTAAAATTGGCTCAGACAAAACCTCTGAGGCGAAGGTCTAATATCCAGGTTTTAAAAACCCAAAACATGAAGAGCAAAGTAAAAGATACATAGGGAGTTGGGATACAGATCTTTCTCCCATGCAAAGGGAGCAGGGGATGGAGGAGTGGAAAAGGAATAAATATGCCCGCCGTGCTTAGGCTAACACCAAACAAGGGATGGAAACACTGTGTACTGCAACCACAGGCTAATAAATGTCTTTTGTAATGTAGCCACACGACTCTGGCACTATGCATGCCCCAGCACATTCTAGTTAATACAAATATATTTTGTAACAACAAACACTTATTATCACTATTGTCCTGGCCTTGTCCTCTTGCTGGTTGTCTTTGGCTTAGACGAAGCAGGCTGTGTTGATTTGTGAAGGCTTTCTCCCACCCTCTCTCCACCCCCAGGTGGGACTTACATGGCGAAGCACAGAAAATTTAGGCCAAACTATCTTCCATTTGGCTGAGGACAGAATTTCCACTCCACAGCCTGAGCCATCAAAGGGCTCGGGCCCTGCCCAGCAGCATAGCAGCAGGGGCCCTGTACAAGATGTCCCTCTCTGACGTCTATGGCCTGTAATGCTCCCCTATTCCAGGGGGCCTTTCAGGGGGCCTGCCATGGCTCCTGCACCAAGCCAGCCAGCAAAAAAAGTTGAACGGGAACATGATGGTGGTGGGTACCTCCCCTGAAATACTCTGCTCCTGGTGGAGGACTATAGCAAGTCTTCCATTTCGGACTGCACAAGAGAAGCAACCCAAATACAGACTTCTTGGCTGTAGCCCTCTGCTTCTGATTGGTAACTATCCCACCGGGCCTTCCAAATCTGTAATTTGAGTAAGTTTCCCGGGAGTTTCTTAAGCACATTAAGATCTGAGACTCCCTGATGTTATCATGAAAGACAGAGAGCTAAACCTGAGTTAAACTTAGCAGCCACTGACCACGTAAACCTTGCTTCCTAAAGTAGTAATAATGACACCTGCCTTGCAGGGCTAGGATGTCCAAGGCCTTGGCAAAATGTCAAGTGCCAGGCAGAGGGCAACAGGACCAGAAGGCGTGGGATCTCACAGTCAAGGCCAAGGAGTCCTCTGCCTGCAACTGCAATTCCCTAACAAGTGTTCCCTGTTAGACTCAAGTGAGGAGACAGCAATCTGACAATCAGTGTTAGGCAGGAGCTGAATCAAGTCATGGAATTCCACCATGGAATGTGATCATATTTGGACAGAGGGTCTCCCTCTGTCCAAGTTGAAATGAGGCATCGAGTTGAAACAAGGTCATTAAGGTAACCTTAACCCAACAGGACTGGTACCTTGCAAAAAACGGGAAAACTAGAGAGAGAAACAGACCCAACAAGACAGAGAGAGGGCGTGGCGAGGAGACAGGAAGAAGGTTGAGCACAAGCCTGACAAAGAGGCTGCAGCACATACCCCACCAAGGTCTCCAGGAGGGACCAAGCCCTGGCCTTGGACTTCTGACTTCTAGGGTTGTGACACAAATTCTGCTTTCTTGTGTTAAGTCACTTAGGTTGCAGAACTTTGTGACAGCAATACTAACACACTAATCCAACCTGTCAGCTTCTGATTCCAGGCAAAGGTGCTTCTGTCCCTCCAGGGAGAGGCATCTGACCACCGGCTATTTCTGGTATCTTCATCAGACATGTTTAGAAAACTCCATAGAAATACCCTATGAGTTCATGAGGGGGCCAGCGTGGGCTGTGCGTTCTCCAGCCTGACCCACTGTCACAAGGTGGGAGCACTATGACATCACTAAATTCACCAGCAAGAACCAGCAAATGACCTGTCATCCTCTGATACTGTCAAAACCAACCACCCTGACCCAGTCATCTCATACCGCCCTTTTCCTCCTGCTAAAGCAGTTTGAATCACCAGCCCGGCTAAGAGCTGGTTAAATCCAGACCCCATCCAATGTCACCCTCAGGCCCCACCCAGGGACCCTAATCACAAAAGCCCTCAAGGAGGGGACTTTCTGAAACTGCAGCTCTCCCCACATAAGTAGGACAAAACACACTGGAAACATGCCAGGAAATTAAATTTCCCCAGAGAAAATAAAAAAGGTCTTGCTATATGCATTAAAAATGGAACCCTATGGGGTCCTATGTAGGAATGGAGGGTTGCAGGAACAAACCCTGACCAGTGGAGATGTCCTGCATCTGAAAGGAGCCAGGCCTGTTCAGTATATGGGACAACCGGTGCATGTCCTGCAGGGATCTGTCCCTGGCCCCCTAGCTGCCTTTCAGTCCCCCAGTCCCTCCTCTGGGTACCTCTCTAGGAGCACTCCCGGGCCCCTCCCAGCCAGAGATCCTTTTCAGGAAGACAGGCTGGGTTTAGGAACCAGCACTCCTAATCCACTTCCCTGGGGATCCCCAAGGTTCAACGGCACACCCCATGACAAGAAGAAAGCAACCAGGAAAGTGAGGTCAGTGCCAGCATCACCAAGCGTCACGTGCTTCTGGGCCTTCATTTTTTACCAGGTGTCAAAAGGACAGGGTGACCTAGAACCGTTACTCAGCCTCCTCTTTCTTTTTTTTAAGGTGATAAAAATAAACTTTCTGAACCATGCAAAGATGTCCCACAAAGACCTCTGGTTTGTCTTCTCTGGGGTAAGTCCCTCTTGCCGCCAGGGGCTGCTCCTGGGGCTGCCTGGGCCACAGTCTTACCTCCAGGGCAAGCTCTTTAAACCCTCAGGGGAGGGCCCCCAGTGACACATGCTCAGCCCTTGAAGAAGAAAATTAAGCCTCTTAAAGTGCCTTCGCATAATCTCTCAAACCCAGAAAGATTTGCCATGCATTAAGCAGGGCCTAGACACAGGTGCCAAACCATTAAGAGGGCGGTCTCGGGACAGTGCAAACAGAAGGAGAATTTTCATTTAAAGATGCCAAGCTCTGGGGCTCTTTAGCCTGGGTGCTGAGAGATGAATGTGGGCAGAGCCAAGGAGCAGCCCCGCCCACCTGCTGGAATCCCTGCCTCCCTCCTGGGAGCTCAAAGCCCAAGGCTGAGACAAGTCTCAAGCACTAGCTAGCTGGAGCATTCAAGTGGGCGCTGGGGATGAGTGATTCACCAGAACGTTAAGGTCAATGACAAACACTTCAGACAAGGCAATCCATCCTCTTCAGCCCAGCAACAAAAGTCACCAACTAAGTGGACGGCTTAAGTGCCCCTCTTCTGAGATAAAAACGAGAGGGTGACCATTTGCCTCAGCTAGCTGTCCGCTGCAGGCCTCCCATCACTCAACAAGTGTTTAATGAGGGTGTGCCTCACAAATTCAATACTTGAGCTCCTCCTTCATGGCATGTGACCTAAGGCCCGGTGCACTCTGAGACACTGCTTCTCTTCCTTAGTGTTAAGCCGTTCTCAGCACCAACCTGGAGATGGTTTCGTGCTCCTCATCCAAGGCCAACACTCCTTCACCAATTACTCATCAGCATCTTCTGCTGAGGGCTCCCAAGGTGCATGCACTGTTCTGGGCACCCAGGGCTTCAGGGCAGGAGCACTGTTCTTCCTGGAGCATTTGTTCCAGATGCTATGAGATGGGCAGTGCATGAGTCAGAGGTGCAGAGCTCACCGAACGATAAACAACGATAAAGCAAGAGAGGAAGAGGCTGAGGGTTGGGCCAGGAGTTGCGGGAGTGGCAGAGAAGGTGCATGTGACAGCGTCCTCTGGATGCCAGAGACCCAGAGGGAGATGGAGCCGCCGTGGAGGGAGAACCAGGCAAGCGTTGTGGTGCAGAAGCCAGGGCAAAGTGGACAGTGGGACAGGATGAGCTGGAGTGGACACTGATGGTGCAGCTGGGAAAGAGGCCACCCAAGCTGAGAGGGGCCGGGAGCCAGTGCTCAGAAGGCTGGAGGTGCTGCGTGAGCAGACTCCACATGGGAAGACGACGAACCTCATCTGCGGGTGCGTCTCCCCTCAGTGACACAAGCCAAGCCTTCAGTCGAGAGACAGGTGGTAAAGCACAGTGGACAGGCAGGGGCAGGCACCCCTGGAGGGTCACAGATAAAGAGCAGGAGAGGGCAGATCCCTGTGTGTTTTTTCCAGCCAAGAAGGGGCAGGGTGAAGAGAGTGGGCTTAACCAAGAGCAAGGTATTGTCAAGAAAGGAAGAAAGACCAGGAATCTGTGCTGGGAGCGGGAGACTGTGGGCAAGAGAAGGGCGATCAGTGATGAAAGCAAAGGGCTGCGAGGCCCAGCACCGTGCAGGGAACACGCAGGAACCCAGCACAGGTGCGGCCGGCCTGGGACGCTCACCCCAGGTTTTGCTGGTGATGCGGTTCTTATTAATACCATCCACATCCTGTCTCTCACACGATGGGGTACAGAAGAGTGGGCAGTGAAAGCGGTTTCGTGAATCCTGGGGTGTCGGGGTTTTTTTTTTTCTTTTTTTTTAACAGCAAGAAGTAGTATGAGAAAACATCGTACCTCATCAGGTATTCTGGTTGGAGTTTGGTAAAAGCGACAATTAAATACAGGACACATATTTTATAAGATTTTATAAAGAATCATCCAAAGAATCACACGCCAAGAGTGCAGGAAATCTATCCACACACCAAAGACCAGAGAATCCAGCTCAGGGACTGGATCCCACAGCAATGTCCTGCCTGAGTCCAGCTGAAGACCTAGAGCCCAGGACAAGGCTTCATGCAGGCCTGTTTCATAGATTTGTGCTGGGAAGGCCCAAAGGTCAGTGGTGGAAGCTAGAAAGTCTATGCCAGCGGGATAAAAGATCTGTGCCAGCAGGCTGCGGGAGCCGCACGGGAGCCAGGAAGCAACGCTCAAGGTGAGGACCCCAGCTCCCCTGAAGAAAACCACAGCCATCCTCAGCAACAGTGAGGTCCCAAGCTCCTCCAGCGATAAGAAGAGCTGTTTCCATCAGGAAAGCCAAACATGACCAGCTTCTCCAGCAGACTGAGCAGTGCACTATCTTCCCCCTTGGAGCTAGGAAGCGATGCTCAAAGTGAGGACCAGAGCTGCCCAAAGTGAACCGTGGCCATCATCAGCAACAACGAGGTCCCGAGCTCCTACTCCATGGAGAACAGCTGAGTTCACCAGGAAAGCCTGCATGCCAAGATCCTCCAAGGGAACCAGCCACTTTCCTAACAGCCTCCACCAGTTCTTCTCCAGTTCTGCCTCTCAAACTGCTGACAACGACCTCAGGTGGGCCCACCACACCCAGGGCCATGCTAGTTTGGTTGACCGACAGCTGGCAATCCACCACTCCCAGTAAATTCAACTGGGTGAAAACTTTGTTTTAGTTGTATTTGTCCTTACCAGGTCATCACAAAAGACCTACTGAGGTGAGGAAAATCTTCCAGCAGATGAGGGTGGGTTCTAGCGCTCTGGGCCACATAACTCTGTCGTAGGAGCCGTCCTGTGCACTCGGCATGTTTCACAGCATTGTTCTGCCCGAGTGATGAGAGCTGAGAAAAAATGTCCTCACGGCACACCTGTGACAAAGTCTCCATGAACCAGTGGCCTCATGGCAATTGAAGAGGGAAGTGGCTGAGGAGAGAGTGAGGAAAACTAACTCAGGCCTGATGCAACGCTGGAAGGGTGGTGACCGGGTGGACGACACGTAGACGCTGGAGTCACTGGAAGTGTGCATGGGAGGAGGGACTATGGACCACAGGCAAGGTGATGACCCGGAGGGCTACGATGACCGGTCCTCTACCCAAGCTGATGCAGGCTCCACTGCTGAACCAGGCTAGGGAACTCTGCAGAAGAAAGCCACCCGGCACAGCCTGGGCCCTTAGGCTCAACCCCTCCATGAAAATTTCCCTCTCAGCTGGCTTTCTCTCCTTCCTCCCTCGATCTGACCCTTATCATTCATCCTCTGCTTCACACTCATGCCAGGAAATCACCAGAAAAAAAATAAAAGGCTCTAAAGCCAGATGGCAAAGCAGGGTTTGTCTGTGAAAGAACTTTAGAATGGGGATTAGTGAGGAGGGAAGGCTTTGGGGAAACTTCTGGGGGTCATCCAAGTCTGTCCAGGATTAGAGACAGGTACAGGTCCCCAAGGACAGCCAGGACCCCCAAGGGCGGCTGAAGAGTGCTGCTGGGATTGCAAGTTGGATGGCACCACAGCAAACACTTGTTGAGGTTAACAGCTGTTAGCCCTAATGTTCCCCATAACGGGCACCAATCATCTGATTCTGACAGCTGACATCAGAGTTATCATCTGCTCATCATTGTATTTTCAACACCCCCCCCCCCATGTAGCCAATCTTTTATTTAAAAAAAAAATCTTGGGGGCTGGGGAGATAGCTTAGTAGAATAAGTGCTTGCCTGGCAAGCACAAGGGCCTGAGTTCAATCCCTGGTTCCACAAAATAGATAAATAAATATTTAAAAAATTTTAAAATCCACAACATCAAATCTTGAATTTACAGGTACAATGGGGGAAAAAAAAAGAATCCATCTCTAACAGCATTTTCCTCTTTCTCCCAAGAAAACATTTTAGAATATTTAAAACAATTCTTTGTTGTTTTTGGTTTTGTTTGTTTTGGTCTTTTCGAGATAGGGTCTCGCTATGCAGCTCAGGCTGGCCTTGAGCTGTCTTTGTAGAACAGGCTGGTCTTGAATTCACAATGATCTTCCTGTCTCAGCCTCCCTAGTACTGGGATTACAGTTGTGTGCCACCATGCCTAGCCTTTAAAACAATACTTTAACTTTTATTATGGCTTAAACTCACATCCACCTATAAAGTATCACTAAATTATAAAGAAATAGACAAGTAATGCACAACAAATATTTATTCGCTTGGTAACACTGACAGGCTCCAGTAGCCTTGTTTGGGATTCTAGCTTTCATCCTTCAGGGAATAAAGGACTGGCCAGAAATCACATAATCTAGCTGGGCTCCTCTCAGGAGGGGTTCTCATAGTTCCCAACAGGCAAGATTGGTGTTACTCCAGGAACCTGTTTAAAATGCAAATTTCTGGATCTGAGCCTTACAAAATCAGTAACTGTAACCCTGTCAATCTGAGTTTTAACAACCCCACCCATGGGCTTCATTGTAATGTATTTAAATCTTAAAGCCAACAATTTAATCTCTACCACAAGTCTTATTCAGCATAGCCAAGGCCTCCCAGGAGTTCATATTTATTCTGAATGCCCACCACCTCACCCCCCCACACAGGATCCCCCCCACCCTGTGGACTTTGAAAACTGTGGCCACAGTCTTTGCTGCTCCCAGCAGTCTGGCTCCCTCTCTGAGGACCAAGAATTCCTCAGTTCTATCAAGATGTCAGAAACCACCAGAAGAGGTAGGGCTGAGAAGTGGAGCCAGGTCGGCAAGGGGCTACACCAGGGCCAGTGTTGGAAGACAGCAGGGCCCCAAGGACCACAGCCACGTGGCTCCACCCCTCAAAGCCGAGGCAGGGATCAGGGTCCAAGAGGTCAGCCGGCCACCCAGGAAGGCCCTCCAAGAGCCCAGGGGCCTCCACTCCCCTCCCTCAGGGCAAATCGCAGGCTCGGGGTTCTGCTCTCCCTCTCCTCGCGGGAGGGGCAAACAGCCTCCCGCGAAGCCCTCTTCCCACGCAAGGTTATGTCCTCTGCTAAAGGCTGGGAGACCTCAGAATTTTATTAGGTAATTAATTGGAAATTTGCCAAAAAAAAGAGAAAACACAAAAGACAGTAAGAGTGACTGTGTCTCAGCCTGTTTCCAGGATGGTGCCTGGTGATTTTCCTACTCTTTAACAGAATACCTTTGCATTTTTTTTTTTTTTTTTAACGTATGTGGTACACGGTCTCATCTGCGGGGCGCTGGGATTACAGGCATGCACCACCACAGCTGACTCGTGGTGGCTCTGTATGCCCAGGGGCGGGGCTGGGGCCAGCACAGCATGTGGTACTAGGCATGGAACCGTTGTCCCCGCACTTGCCTAAGCAGGCCTTTAGTCCACTGAGCTATCTTGCTGGCCCTAATGGAATAATTTTTAACACTGGAGGTGTACATAGAGGTTCCTCCTCTCCTCCCCATTGCCAAATTTAGACATTATCAAGTAGTGTGTCCTTCCACATCTTTTCCCAAGGTCATATACACCGGGCTGATCTTTTGCTTTAAATCAGAAATAGGCTGGGTGTGGTGGTGCATGCCTGTAATCCCAGCATTTGGGAGGCTGAGGCAGGAAGATCGGTTCGAGTTCAAGACCATCCTGGGCTACGAAAGCGAGCTCAAGGCCAGCCTGAACTGTATAGCGAGAACCTGTCTCAAAAAAATAAAAAGATACAGGATCAAACTATTTATAATACACAGCAGTTAGCTCTTATTTCACATGTAATTTTTATTTAACGGGTCGTGGGTAACGCTCACAAAAGTAATCTATAGAATTCATATAATAATCTCATAATAAACATCCTCAGACCTAGGACTGGCACTGTGGTTGGCTGGCAGACTGCCTGCCTGGCACACACAAGGCCCGGGCTCAACCGCCCCTCCAGTCCTGGGGGAAAGAGTCCACGCGTGCACATCTTTATGTGCCCGTGTTTTGTGGGCTCCAGTGTGGGACTGCTGGTCTCCCGGCCACGAAGGTTGCAGCTTTCAGGAGCCTACACTCCCTGACTAAGGTTGTCAACAATGTGCACATCCACACACCCAGTCTGGGACTCCCAGGCCCCACACGTTTAACAGGGGATGTTACCAAACTTTACAAGATGTGTTCTTTGTACAAAAACCAATTCTACTTTGCTTTCCAATTTTCATCTCTCTATTAGGCCGAGAACCTTCGCTGTGTGCCTGTCTACTGCTGCCTGTGTCACATACTGTTTTATCAGGCTCACTCCCCCAGCCAGCAGATACACAAAGTACAACAGTATCGAGCTCTAGGGACACCAGGCATGGGGTGGGGGCAGAGACTGTCCCAGCACAGAGACACCCTAATCCCTCAAGAACATTTGCTGCCAGGTGAATGGCCTGCATATGGAACTGTGTTTGCTAAAAGTGTAGCTAGAAGGGTAAAAAGGAAAAAAATAAAAATAAAAAAATCATCACGAATGTTCATTACTTGTTCTGCATTTTCAGAACAGCAACCGTTGGGCCAAAATTAAACTGTTGGTTAAGAGAAAAACAAAACCATGGTTTTGGCAAGGACTCTGCAAATCCACTGTGAAATGGGAAGCAAATGAGCCCAGGCCCCATTCGCAGCTCCAGGGAACCCATAAACAAAGGCCCTCCTGGCCTTAGCCTTGTCCTCCAGCTGCCATCTGAGTGGCACCTGCCACTGAGCCAAAGGTCGGTGGGATGGCCAGCCAGTAGGGGAGGCCTACCAGAGGCATGTGTTTCTTTCCTGGTTTTTGTCCCTGCCTTCCAAGCCTGTGTTACCTTTCAAAATTGCAGCTTATTAGGGTTGTGGCGGGGGATGCAAGGGAATTTGGCAGAGTTCAAAATCTTTAACTCTTTTAACTTTAGGGAAAACATCTGGTTATACCCACCATTTATCCCATTATTTGTAATGGTTCTGTTTGGCTTATGTTTTAACTGGTCTCCTTATTAAATATAAAAGCAATAGGATTAAAAAGTTCTGGGGGGAAAGTACTGTAATTAAAAAGGCACCACTTGGGTATGTTGAGCTATAATTTTAGCCAGTCTATATTTTTCTTCTGGTCTTTAAAGGGTTGGGAAGGGGGGTTAGTACCAAACACAACTGTTTTTGAATTATTTAACTCTTTTTTAGTACTTCCTGTATTAGTCAAGCACCACCCAAAATCCCCAGGCACACATTATGACTCAAAAGTTCTGCAGTAATAATGTCAAAAGTCACAAATTGGAGACACTGGACCAGCAATGCGGCACAGAACACACACATCACAGAGCTTGGTAAATGGACCAGCAACTTCCCAAAATGCATAGGCATTTTCTAACGTGAACTTACAAAATCGTAATGGTGAAAAAAAAAATTGCAGAGTCTTAATCAAGCCATGAAGTTAGGATAATAAGAATTAGGCAAGAATCAACGAAGTTCTGTTTATCACACAATGTTAAAGGCACGATGATAAGTATTAAGATCATGAGCTTGGGAATGAAGACTGGAGCATGTGCAACACGACCTCTCTTTTAAATTAATTATATAATCTTCAACAAATGCACAAAAATACATGTGGCACATATGTTGTCACAAAGTACAATGACAAACACGTTTTAGGTATGCAGATTTTCTGAGCATTTGATTTAAAAAACTTGATATTCCTCCCCACCCAAAAGCCCCCACAACTGCCCTTGGCAATTACTGGTTCAGGGAGGGGGAATCCGTGTGATTCAGGGATAGAAAAGAGAGAACCTGGAGTGGAAAACAGCAGACGCACTCAGGGAACGGTCTCCACAAAAACCTGAGCAAGCAGTGGGCGGAAAATGAACTCCAAACACACCTGCAGTCTTGGCCAGCTCTAAGTATGCCCTTAACTCAGTCTTGGAAGGGTCAAATTTCTAAAAGCTAACTTTCCCTTCGGAGGTCAAAGTGCAACACCCACGTCTAAAATACAGCCTGCCTATCTTGCGGATGAATGGAAGCGGTTACAAAGAGAGGGGAATAGTCTCAGGGGCCCTAAGTTTCTGCGCTTCCTTGTATCACCTAGGCTACCACCGGAAATTTCACAGGAGATGGAGGGTTCTGCAACGTTTTTCTCACCTACATTAGCTATGCTGATCCTGGAGGAATGTTGTGTTGGTGTTTTCCACTATTCCAATATTCAATTAAAAGAAAAAAAAAGCCCAGGGTGGTGGCGCCTGCTAGTAATCGCAGCAGCCAGGAAACTGAGAGGGTTTGAACATAGTAAGTTCAAGACCTACCTGAGCTACAAGGCAAGACCCTGCCTCAAAACATCAAAAGAGCTGAATGCGGTGGCCCGTGCCTATGCCCCTTAACACTTTGGGAGGCCGAGGCAGGAAGACAAGGCTAGCTGGGGCAACTTCAGCGACTTGGTGAGGCCCTGTCCCAAAAAGAAAGAAAAAAAAAGTAAAGGGATGGGGTTGTCAGTCCGTGACTAAGCCCTGGGTTCAAGCCCCAGTAGAAAGCACGGTCTTCCTCCTCCCTCAGGGCCACCTGCTGAATCCACTAGCCCGTCTGTTTTCACCGAAATGTGCCAAGTGAACCCTCAAAGAAGCTACAGTCCTGGAGATCCAGCGGTGCACACTCACACGGGACGCACTTAATGAAATTAATGAAGCAGCTGCTTAGTGCAGACACCTCAGAGGAGACTTCGCCCTTCCTTCGCTCACAAACACTCCCGCAGCTCCTCTCCGGGATTTTTAAACGCTTCTCATCCTCTCCAATGAAGACGCAAGGTTTCATTAACAGGGCAGGAAAACCAAACAAACAAACAGGCAAAAAGAAAGGGTCGCACATTCTGGCATCCAGCTGAGCGCTCTCCTCAGCCCCTTCAGCACACAGTGGTTGCGCTCTACGCACAAACGCAAAGATGCCAGAAACACAGATGCCCGGCCGCCCCACGCCTGAGAAGTCGCCACCTCCTGGCTTGCAGAGGGCCGTGTCACACGCGCAAGCTGACAGACGCCACTCGGCGCGCACAGGGGCGGGCGGGAGCAAAATCGCCACGCGGGGCACGAGGATCACGGGGTTTATGCGCGTTGAGGTCCACTTCTCCAGGACAGCCCCCTACCCTGCGATCTCTGTGTCTTTGAGAACAACGGCCCAGCTCCTCTCTCCTCTCTGAAAATAACCAGGCGTTCGCGTTCACCACCGGAGTCAGCGATCCTGACCCAACTTCCTTTCCCCCAACTCATTCCACTCTTCCCCGGCTGCAGAACGCAGGCTTCCCCAGTGCGCCCCGAAGCCCCAACTTCTGGAAACGCCCCCTTCCCTCGCCTCCGCGAGCTGGCACCGCCCGGAGCCGAGCACGCGGCCGCCGCGGCCAGGCCCTCACCAAGCTGCGCAACCCGGGCGGCCTCCCCGGGTGGGCACGGAGCCCAGCGAGCACCCCGCGAGCGCGGAGCCCGTTGCCTGGAAGCGCCGTGCGCGTTGCGCCCGGCCGGGAGGCAGCGGGGAGGGGGCGTGTTCCAGGCGCCTTGCCGCGTGGGCGTCACGGCCGATCGGGCAGAGGCGGCGGGGACACCCGCGCCGGGTCCAGGATTCGGACTCTCGGCCCGGAGCCCCGCGGCCCGCCGCAGCCGCGCGCGCGCCTTGGCTGGGCCCGCAACCTCCACGCCGACCTCGGCGCGCAAACTTTCCCGGCGACGACCGCTCCCGCCCCCCGCCGCGCGACTCCAGGCTGACTCTGCTGCGCCTCCCCTCAGGGCCCCGGCCCCACTGGAAACATGGCGCCCTCGGTCGCCGATCCTCGGAGATCCCGCAGGCCCCGAGTCGGGCCCCTCCGGTGCCCCGCGGGCGCGGAACGGAGGCTCGCGCAGCCGGGGAAGGCGAGGCCCCGCGCGCGGCCGGTGCTGCGCGCGTCGCCAGGAGCGGCCCTGGAGCAGAGGGCAGCACGGGGTTGGCACGTCCGAGCCCCGACGGAGGAACAGTCCTCCGGCGCCGCGGCCGGAGACTTCATCGTAAAGTGGCGCCGGAGTCGCGGTGGCCAGCGCTGGAATGAAGCCGCTCCGCCCTAGCCAAGTCGGGGCGCGGGGCCCCACGGGTCGGGGGACTCTCCGTGCCCGGCGCCGCCGCTCGGAGCCCGGGGACCGACCGGAAGCCCGGCGGGAGCCCCCGAGCGAACCCGCTGCCCGCGGCCAGGAATGCGCTCCAGGCGCCGGCGGCGTGCGAGCCGTGCCAGGCGCGGCGCCCGGGTCGAGCGCGGCGTGAGACACACATGTGTGCAAGGGACAGGTGCACTCGTATCTATGTATTTTTATTTTCCTGCAGAAAACCCTCCGAGAACGTGCAGTCGGGGTGCTTCGCGGGGTTTTTTCTGCATTGACATCGCGCACGAGATGCAAAAGGGAGGAAAAAACCACCCACATTTTCCGTCTGGAGAGGGGAGGGAAAAGACAGGCGAAATTCATGCAGCTTGCGCGCAGCTGGAGGAAGAGGGAGACCCGAGCGAGCCGTGCGCCTTACCGGGGGATGCATTTACTGTCTCACTGCAAAGCGTCTGCCGGGGTGCAGCCCGCGTCCCCCCCGCGCGCCCGGCCTCAGCTCAGCTCCTCAGCCGCCGCCGCAGCTGACTCCGGGCGCGGAACTAGAGCCGAGGGCGAGCGCGCGCGCACGGCCCCGAGCGCCGTGGGCGCAGGAAACGCGTCATCAGTCGGGGACGGCGTGCCGCGGTGGGCTCGGCGCCGCTCGGCTCAGGGGTCCACTACGCGGCCGCTCTGGGGTACCCCGGCTCTGCGCCCTTCGGCGCGGTGCACGCGACTCCGCTGCGGAAAGCGGTTGGGGGCGCGGGTGGACCCAGGGTGCCATCTGGAGCCCCGAGGACATGGGGCATGGCGGCGGAGACCTAGGTGGCGGGGACGCCGAAATCCCCCGGTCAGCGGTCACAGAGGATTCCGGGAACGACTAGAGAAATGGGTGGCAGGAGGAGTGTGTTGTGCTAAGTTAAAAATGTTCTACCTCTTTCCGCGCCCCGAGAAAATGTTAGGCAGATGGCTCCTTCGGTTTACCGCCGCAGAGAGATGGAGTGAGACGACGCGGCAGATTATTAAGGTTGTGACGGGCACAGGGAGTCGAGTGAAGCGCGTTCCGTGGGACCCAGAATTTAAATACAGGCAGAGAGATTGGACGAATAACGAGCATCACGTTGATTGTTTTAGTGGGGTTATGATTTTTCTCTTTCTGCTTAGTTCTACTGTCTAGATTTTCTGTAAGAAATACATTGTTGTGATTAAAAACTTTTTTCGTAATACAAAACAGTCAGTGTAGACCTTTCTTGAGAAATAGCACATGTCTTATCCGGTCGTGGTGGCGCACACCTGGAATCCCAGCACTCCGGAGGCTGAAGCAGGAGGATCGTTGTGAGTTCAAGACTAGCCTGGGCTACAAAGTGAGCTCAAAGCCAGCCTGAGGTCCCAAACAAGACAAAGAAATGGCACATTTCCGTTACTCAAACTTACTGTTGCTCTTAAAGTGTGAAACTGTTGCATTATAATCTAAGAAAGTTGGTTTTGTAAATTGAAACTATCTTGAAAAAACCTACTTGCACTTGGGCGGCTGAGGCAGGAGGATCATTGTGAGTTGGAGACCAGCCTAGGCTACAAAAGTGAGCTCAAGGCCAGCCTGAGCTGCATAGCAAGACCCTGTCTCAAAAAGACAAAAAAAAAGAAAAAGTCTACTGAGACAGTAACTGGCCTGGACGTACTATAACAGCGTTCATGACCCCTCTAGACTGATGAGCCTGTTGTGACCTGTGCCTTCAATCCCATCTCCTCCTGAGACTAAGAAGCATCACAAGTTCAAGGGTAGCGCAGCAGCTTAGGCTTTTAAAAAAAAGAGCTGGGAGTATAGTTCAGGACTCCTTGGGGATCAGTCCTCAGTACTGGGAGGAAAAAGATTGATGAACTCAATTATGACCTCAGAGATCTTTTAATGTCAGAGCCCAATGTGGTAGCAATCTTTTTGCAGAGAATAAACGATGTCAAAAAAGCACAGTGAGGAGCTGGGCCTGGTGGCACATGCCTGTAATCCCAGCACTTCGGAGGCTGAGGCAGGAGGATCAGTGCGAGTTTAAGACCAGCCTGGGCTACAAAAGTGAGCTCAAGGCCAGCCTGAACTGCATAGCTAGCGAGACCCTGTCTCAAAAAGACACACACACACACACAAAAAAAGTGAAATAAAGCCAGTTCCTTCCACTTGACCAACTCCTGCAAGTTACAAGGCAGGACTGTTGCTAATTGGACATAAATGTTTGCTATACTTTCTTAAACATTTAGCAACTTAACAGTGACCAGTGCTGGCATCCAGCCACCAAGGATGGTTATAAAGCAAATGCTTATGATTGCTGTAAAAGCCTGATCACCTCTTTAAATTATCCCTTAATTTACTGACAAGTAGCAACCATATTTTTGTAGCTCAAGGGCCAGTGTTACATAAGAAGCTTGTCAAATATTCGTGGCTGGGCTGGGGAGATCACTGGCATAAGCACTTGCCCAGCAAGTGCAGGTTGGATCCCCAGCACTGAAAGAGAGAAGGAAGGAGAGAAAGAGAAAGATAGGGCCGGTGAGATAGCTCATCAGTCTAAAATGCCTGTTTAGACAAACTTAAGTAGGCACAGGGGACTGTAGTTCAATCCCTGGGTTATTTTCTCTTCCCACTTTCCGGCTCTCAGGGGCCCATGCTTTCCTGTCAAGCATCTCAAGATCACTTTGCTTTTTCCACCAACCTGGCTTTCAAACTTTGCCATCTTTTAAAGTTTCCCCTCAAAGTTTCCAAAGCCTCCCTACACTTGCACACCTACCAGGGAGGTGCTACTCAAAAGTGAGAGGTAAGGGCCACGGGAGGTTTTGGGCACATTTCTGTCCAAAAGAGAACCTGACTGTTTCATACAAATGCTGTATTTTTATGCTGCCTCTTTGTCCTGAAGCATTCTCTCACCTTTTAGGCTTTCATCATAATCTTGGGATACTACAGTATAAAGTTACTGTCTTGCTTTAGTCCAATAACTTTGTATACTCTTTAACAGGGCAACTAAATCTTAAAACATTCAGAGCAGTGAGGCGCAGGCATCTCAGTGCCTGCACATGACAGATTCAGTGAGCACTCTGAGGGGACATAACAATCCCAGAGTTCTTTGCTGTTAGTGGCCTAGCTGCAAACGGGTAGACTTTGGGCACTTGCTTATGCACCGCCTTAGTTTCTGTAACCACTCTCACAACTTCACAGCCATTTGGTGTTTCTTTGGAAAAATCCAGTAACCGTCCTCTGGCTAGTCATATGTTTTAATAACTTCTCCAGTAGATGTAAAAGTGATTTTTATCAGTAACCTACAGTAACTTGCCTTAAACTGAGACTTCACCCTTAAACCTGAAAAAATAAGGAGCTGGGGAGATAGCTCAGTAGAATAAGCGCTTGCCTAGCAAACACAAGGACCTGAGTTGTTCAGTCCTTGGTTACACACACACACACACACTGAAAAAATAGTTCTCTCTCTCTCTCTCTCTCTCTCTCTCTCTCTCTCTCTCTCTCTCTCTCTCTCTCATTAAAGCTTCAGCTTTGGGGGGAGTAGACGAGGGTTTTGTTGAGTTAGGAAATCACCAGGCTGCAAGCTCCCTGCCTCAGTTTCCCAGAGTGCTGGGATTATAGCTGAGCACCACCATACCCTGTATGTCTAAATTTAGAGTCAGCTGTTAATGGCCTCAGGCTATACCAGTCCCTGCAATAGTTACAGGCAAGCAAAAAAAAAAAAAAAAAAATTATTTTAGCAATGTTGACAGTTGGGCAATCATCTCCACCCAGAGGGGAAAAACATACTGATGATGTATCTAGAATCCCAAGTAATGTTTAACTGTACCTGAGCAGTTTTCAGAGCCTCTCAACATGGTCCTTGTTTCACACAGAGCAGATCCTAATTGAGAATACATTGTGAACAAAATGTAACAGTAGGGCTATGGAAGGCTGAGACAGAAAGATCAAATATTTGAGTCCTGTTGACACTGGGCATGGTGGCGCCCACCTGTAATCCCAGCACTTGAGAGGCTGAAAACAGGAGGATCACTACAAGTCCCATCTACATAGTGAGACCCTGTAGACCTGTACTAAATTAAAAAAAAGTTTTGAGTCCTGTATGGGCAATTTAGTGAGACCTTATCTCAAAATTTTAAGAAGGAGTCAGGTTAGTGAAAAGGCCTTAGGTTTGATCTACAAGAACACAGCACGCACGTACACACACACATGCATTTTATGTGAATAAAGAATGAAATGCTTAATAAAGCGAACCAAGGAAATTGTTTCTGAGTCATTTAAAGAAAGTACATCCACGAGAACCCCACCAGCCCGGCGTGGTGGTGCCACGCACCTGTAACCCCAACACAACCCCAAAATGTCCCACTCCTTTTCCAGAAGGAGACGTGCAATTAATGTGGCAGGTAATGAGGAATCCAACGCTGAGCCTCCCCCGCTGCCGCATCCCTCCCAGCCTCGGCCTCCAGGCTTCCTGTCTGCCTCTGCACGCAAGTCTGCCCCAGTCACAGTTGCTGGGGTTTCCTAACGGAACAAGCCCAACTATCCACACTGAGGAGCAAAAAGAAGTTCCACCAACTGTTTCATTCTAATTTTGTTTATAAAATCATATGTTGTGCAATGTTAAAATATGTCCGTGTGCTTCCTCGATGCCATCCAACGAGAGCTCGTGATTTTCCCTGCTGCCAGAATGCTTGTGTCCTCTCCCCGGATCAAGGTGGAGGTGGAGACTACATTGTCTAAAACCTGCCTGTTACTGAGCTCCAGTGATAGAAACAAAATGCTCAGGCTTCTACTCTCATTTGACATCGTTAGGTTGTTGGAAATCTCCCCATTTGTTTTCTAGTGATAAGTCATAAGAGAGTTGCAGTCTAGCATACAATATTTTCGTTGTATTTGAAAGGAAAATACTTGACATTTTGCAAAAATTAATATAGTTTAGCTTCTTACAGTGTAGTTTTTTTGCTATGTTTTTTGAGACAGGGTCTCACTATGCAGTTTAGGCTGGCCTTGAGCTCTCTTTATAGCCAATGCCAGTCTCAAATTCACAACCACCCTTCTGCCTCTGCCTCCCGAGTGCTGGGGTTACAGGACTGCACCATCACACCTGTCCTCTTACTGTCTCTTACTGTAAGGCTTCATCTCATTCCTGATTACTCAGGATGGAGTGACACATGTAAATTTAAATATATCTTTTAAGAAAATCTGATCATATAGGTTCAAGACATGATTTTCATCATACCCAACACAGGACATGCTTTAGATTAATTTTTATTTTCATGTAGTACATGAAACATACTGAAGATGTTTCTGTAAATGTGTTGGGAATAGCATACTATCTAGAAGAATACCAATAATTATTTTCCTACACAACTAGGACTCAGAGATCCTCCTGTTTTTAGCCTCCCAAGCACTGGGATTACAGGCATGCGCCACCAGTCACTGGCTCAGCGCACCCCAGGGACAGGGCTGGCATGGCATGTGGGACCAGGAATCAAACCCTCTTCCCTGCACTTGCCAATGCAGGTGCTTAGTCCTCTGAGCTATCTCACAAACCAATCCTCTTTTGTTTTTAATCCAAATCATAGTTAATGTAGAGTGAATAGAAGTCAGATGTTTTTCTTACGGTTAGCTTAAGAAGATATATTTAGGTAACAATACTATGATTTCAAAATTTGTTTCAAACATTCTTGTGACCCAGGTATGGTGGCATACACCAGGATCAGGTGCTCTGGGCAGCTGAGGCAGGAGGGTGAAAGATCTCACCCAGGCTGAGTAACCTAGTGAGACTATGTCTCCAAACTAAAAATAAAAGGGTATCCAGAGGGTAGAGAGGTACCTCAGTGGAAAGCCCTTGTGCTGACTCCCCAGTACTCCCTCCCAAATATTATGAATTCTCAAAATTATTTTATTAAACATGCGATTTTTCAGTCTGGTCACTTGGCATTTCTGTTAGTTTTATGTTTTGCTTGTCTGTTTGTTTCTTGAGACAGGTTTTTGCTATGTACCTCAAGCTGGCCTTGAACTCACTCCATTGCCCAGGCTGGCCTCAAACTCAATAGTGATCCTCTTAAGTACTGAGCTTATAGGTGTGCTCCACCATGCTCAGCCCATCAGAATTTTTAAAAAACTGTTATATATAATGTTCTGTAATACCAAGATATTGTGGAAATACTTTGAAAAGAAAAAAATCTAGTCTGTGATCATAGTCAATTGCTCTTTTTTTCTTTTTCTTTTAAGACCAGGGGTCACTATGCAATTCAGGCTGGCCTTTATCTCACTTTGTGGCCCAGGCTGGTCTCAAATTCACAGTGGTTCTTTGGTCTCAGCCTCATGAGGGATGGGGGATGGGATTATAGGCATGCACTACCATGTCTGGGCTCCCATTTTTTAAAACTTTTAACATCACTATATTTCAGTCACATCTCATAGCAATTAAAATTGGCATCTTTGGCTCTGGAGGTTTCAAAATTTATTCATAGGTGCCATAAAATTATTTTCAAACTTTTTAAAAGGATCAAACCAACTTTTTTTTTAATGCATTTATTGCTAGGCAGAAAGAAAACATCACTGTGAGTCTACCTCAAACAGGATGACTTGTGAGAGGGGCTGGTGAGGTAGTTCAGTGGTGTAAAGCGCCTGCTTAGGCAACTGCAGGGACCACAGTTCAATACCCGGCACCACATGCTGCGCCAGCCCCGCCCCCAGGGCAGGCTGAGCTGGCCATAACATAAAAAAAAAAAGGGTGACTTGTGAGAAACAAAATAAGATGATTGGGTCATGTCTACGTTATTATTGTTTTGTGTTGTATTGAACCAGTCAGCTGAAAACTACTAAATGTTAGATGTGCTTAGATTTTTCAAATTTATTTTTGTAATGCTGAAGTTGACTTGGCCTCTTTACACTAAGCAACAGCCTTGGTCCTTTTCTTGGCTTTTATTTTGGGACAGGGTCTTGTTAATGTTCCCAGTTTGGGGTCAAACTCACAATCCCCTTGCCGCAGCCTCCTGACTGGTGGGATTACAGGCATGCACCACTGTGCCAGCCTCACAGAGATATGTTTAATATATTTTCAGAGAGGTGACTGTCGATCTGGGGTGTATTGAAGGCACAAAGTAGATCATCCTGCTAAATTGGTACTTGCGTATTTCTTTAAATCAGTTTAGCAAGTATGTACTGAACTTAGGCCAGGCGGGATCCACTGGTTGCAAGGCCATTGTTTAAAGGTTTAAACCAGGTAGGGCAGTGGTGGAGAACTAGGGCATGCATGTTGGGTTTTTTGTTTTGTTTTGTTTTGTTTTTTAAGAAAAAAGACATTCACGTATGTGTTGTTTTTCTAAACTAAATCCTCAGTATTTAGGTTTAATTGCAGTGTTAGCACTTTATAATAAGTGGGTGTGGGGCTGCAGTTTGCACTTGTCTCTGGAAGGTTCACTCTCACTGATCTAGGCCCCTCTAGTCTAAGTGCAATCTACTGGGAAAACACTCCCTTTATGTAACAGAGTCCATCCATATTCACAAGAAAAAAAAATCCTCACCCTTTCTGAACTTAATTATGAAATTATTTACTTTGTAGAAGGCTAGAAAGATGGAAACAATCCTCTCTGGAGAGATGGGCATTCCCAGATTCCAGGGGAGGCCCAACGAAGAGCCAGCATGTGCCCGGGAGGCTGGAGGAGGAGGCGCTTTCCAGGCACCGGGCACCCCTCTGGGAAGTGGCTTTCTGATGGAACCTTGCTAGACCACTCATGCAAACCCTCAGGCCCCGCTCCAAGGCTCCAGATGTGCTAAGCCTCTTCCAGGGCCCCAGGTGGTGACCATGCAGCTGGCGCGGAGACCACACTGGGGAGCAGGCCAGAAGGTTCTGGACGGCACGCCGTGCACACTGCCTCATGGAGCTGATTCATCAGAACACTGCCTGTCTGACGTGCCGCCTGCAGAATTACAAAGCACAGCCCAGCCGGCTGTGGAGGTGTTTGCATTTCTCCACACTCAAGGCAAAGGACATGTTTGGTCAGGAGGTTCCCTCTCAAGACAGTGAAGTCCACTACCACACGACAGAGGGGTCCCACGTTAGAGGACAGCGTCCTCCTGCCATTCTGAGCTGAGTGGCATATCCTGCTAAGACGGCTGGCCTTCACCAGGGCCTCTTCCTGCCATTCTCTTCACGTGCTGGGGACGTTTGGACCCATGGTGCCCCACAAAATATGCAGTGATCATTTAGAACCATCCCAGAGAGGCAGAAGCAGCCAGCACGGGCTGAGAAATGGACTCTGGGTAGGAGCACAAGGAATCCTTGAAAAGCAGTTGGGGGAGTCCATGGCTGAAAGCAGTGGGCAGTGAGGGACTAGGGATGAATGACTTGCGGGAGGGTGGAAGGTTTTGAGGGCCAAGGCAGTGAGAGGTCTGAAATATGAGAGTCTCGGGTTGGTCTGAGAAGCGAGTAAGTGAGGCCTGAGATGAGAGCAGTCAGGAGCAGCCAGCAGAGTATGAAGCTGGCAACGCTGGTCCACCGAAGTTCAACACAAAGATCCCATCTGGGGTACATGAGGCAGTCTTGCCCATTCCTCCCGGCTTCCTCACCAAGGATCTTCCTCTCACATGGGTCCTTAGGTGGGATGGTGAAGCATTTATAGAGGGCAGAACTCCCAGGTGCCTGCAGCAGTGCACTTGCACAAACTCATCACGCTCTGTGCACAGAGACCAGGAAACAGGCACAACATGGAAGGGACTGGGGACTGTAGCTCCTTCCGGCATGGGCTCAGGGAGCCTGAATTTGTGACTAAGCTATTAAAGAGCACTGGAGGGAAAACTGCTCAGGAAGGAGCATTCTCAGACTCCAGGGAAGTGAGGTGAGACTAGGAGAACCACTAGAATGACCTGTAACACCGGGAAGGCAAAGTGTCCCTGGGCGGATGAGCTGAAGGGTAGGGGACAAAGATAAAAAATTAGAGCAAGAGAGTGGGATCAGGGCCCAGAAAGAAGCCAAGCTCTGCTTCTCCCTGGGGGAGAAATGGAAGGGGACACAATATGGATGGGTGGGATGCTTGGGTATGTCACTGTATGGACGCTTCAGGCACAAAAGTGGTTGGCTAAATAGCTGTTGTGATTAACTAGAACTATGGTACAGTATGAAGGACTTCCTAGAAAAGGGGACTGGATCATTTAAGTAGATGCATTTCTGGGATCTAGCACTGAGCTAGCCACGGGGAAATCTCTGGACATGTTTTTTGACTGAATCAGCAGATGAGAGGAGGTGTGCAACCAAGCGACCTGTTGTGTGAAATGAAATGTGTGACTGGAACTCTGTTCACCTCACATGTCCCAGGGCCACCCTGCACTGACGTTCCCACTATATTTCCAGTTGCAATATCTAGATTTTTGTCCCTAATCACCGTCTACCCTGTTCACCAGCCCAGGTTTCCTGATCACTTGGGTCATGGGGGAGCAGGTCCTACTTATCTTAAGGTCTGCAGTTCTTGTTGTCGTGCCTGGTACAAAGTACACGCTGAAGGTATCCTAGCACACAGATGGCTGCAGGAATAAACACTGTGTAACTCACCACAAAACGTTTGTATTGGCTCAGTTTCGTGCCAACTAAGCTGCACTTCTGTGCTCCCACAATGCACCAAATTCTTCCAGTAACTTACACTGCTTCAGAAAAAAAAGAGCTGGAAGATTCTAGAAAAAGAAGGGCTGCCTGGAAGGCCATCCTGTTATTTGGAAAATGATGAGCACCATCTTAGGCTACAGTTATGGTTTACCAGATGGCCATGACATGGGCTGCACACCACCAGTATGGTCTTCTGTGAGCCCAGTGGTTTCTTACCCATCTTTGGCGGGTTTTCTTGGAGCAGATCCTAAAGCTGTTTCTCAGTTCCACAAAATGAACATGGTGGAAACCACTTGCTCCTTCAGAAGAGAGCCTGGCCTCCCACATTGCCCCAGACAGACCAGTGAGGGGCTCACAGAGCAGAAAACTTCCCAGTCCCATGTTTTCTTTTTGCTGGTTTTGAAAATTGAGATCAAAGATACTGGTCTCAATTCTTCCTCAATCAAGGACCAATTTCAGGTTTTTTTCTGCTTTACCTGGTTCTATTCAAGATTATGCATGGCAGTCCTGTCATAAGTAGTCCCCTCCCATGGATACAATTTACTGAAGAGAGAGACAATGCTGTAGTGGGAGAACCAGGAAACCTAGTGGCATGAGCGTCACGTGGCCTCGGACACATCCCTTCACTGTCAACATCAGGATATGTTCACTTCCGAGGTCAACAGGTTGAGTCAGATGACTCATAATTACACTTGGAGATTTCTGTCTTTTCTGTCAATAAAATGTATAATTGGTGCTGTTCATCCAAATGTTTTTTTTTTTTTTTTCTTTTCCGTCACCATCCCTTTTTACATTTTATTAAGTCTTGCTAATTTGCCCAGGCTGGTCTCAAACTCATGATCCTTCTGCCTCGGCTTCCCTGAGCTGCGATTAGGGGTGTGGTCACATCTGCCTGCTTGTGTGACCTCACAGTTTACTGCTTTGCACACGCCTTCTTCCCTGGGATGGCCTATAAGCAGGCTGGGGTACAGCCTGTACTTTGTTGGGCTGCCGTGGTATGCTCCTAAGTGCTGGCTGCTATCGTCTGAGTGTCTCTCCACAATCTCAGAAACAAGGAGAGGGTGGGACAGGCAGCATCCAGAAGCACCACCATTGATGCTGGACTTTGGTGGGGATGATACTAAAGGCCAAGGGGAAGAAGTCCATGGAGCCCCTGCCTCCAGCCTTGGAGCTCCCGGTGGATCCAAGGTCACTGGGGACTGCGTCACAGCCCATTTTTCCTGTTTACCCCACTCGCAGTTCTCACTGTTGCACCAGTGCGGTTCTAAGAACATTCCCCAGTCAGCCGCCACAGGGGGGCCAGTGTGGTGGGCTCTGCTTGCTGGCACTGTAACTGTGCTGCCGCCTGCCTTCCTGCCTCCTCCCACCACCCGCCCACCCACCCCTAGGATTAGGTGCGCCCAGCAGAGCCCATGTCCCAGGGCTGGGCCGCCCAGGCCGCAGGAAACCCTGCTCTTCATCTCCAGGAAGGCTGAAGCTGACAGCGTTTGTGCCTGAGTCCAAGCCTCGGCCAGCCAAGCCAGGAACCAGGACCTGTTCTCCATCGCAGAGGCTGTGTGCGCCTTGTTTGCAGCTCATCCCTTTCCATGTATATGTCTGGCTCCTGGCAGGAGGGACTGGTCCTAAATGCATCGCTGAGATCAACAGAATATGCAAAATCTGGCCAGTCTTCTTGTTCTTCTAAAGCCAGAGAAAACTCTTGGTTTTCAAACTGTTTCCTCCTCCCAACAAAAGCCAGGATGAGACTGACTGTGCTGTGAGGGTCTGGGATCCATCAGAGGGGAGCACATGGAGCTCTGGGGAAGGCTTGCTGCTGCCTTCCTTAGGGAGAGAGATGTCCCTGCGGGCCATGCCCACACGGTCTAAGAATGTTAACTTTGTTGCTGCACTTAGGAATGCACGGTGCCATTTTAACCACATTAATTTAAAATACACACACACACACACACACACACACACACACACACACACACACACACTTGAGAGCCAGCTGACTACGATTTCTCACCTCCTGTTAACACAAACCTTTCAAATGAACAATGATGCAATGTCATTTCCTCTCCCCTGAAGCTTTCTTTCCACAGGAGCTGTGCCTGATTTTTCGTCTTTTTCTTTTCCTTGCCTTTCTTTTCTTTTTTTTTTTTTTTGGTCCAGATCTTCGACATTTGCTGTGATTTATAGAAGTATAGTCCTTTGAAATGATTAGACAATGGGCTGTGAACTTGGGGCACCTTTAAATCATGCAAACGTTGTCTAATACCTCACAGTTCCAAGAGAAAGGTTTAGCCAACACCAGAAAATTTCCTGCTGGAACTCTGCCAAGGAATAGCTGGCCGTCCCGGGGAGGTCCATCATTATGAGACTTTGCTGTTTGTAAATTTAATAAACGACTCACATCTGCTTATAATATTATGGAAGGCTATGAGAAAGTACTTCTTGCCTAAAAAACTATTTTTAAAACAAGGGCTTTGTTTGCAGTATTCGTGAGGGGACACAGGTGATACATCTGTGTTTATACTTGTGTTCCAAGTTACAGGGAGATGAGGCTGACACTTTGGAAACCTTCTAGCTTCTTCTGTCATGCCAAGTGCTAGTGAGGCCCAGAGAAGTCAGGGATTCAACGGCAATGTCCCGGAGTGAGTGACTGTCAGAGTCCCTTCCTGGTTCTGGTCTTGGCCCAAGAAGTCTAAACTTACAATCCTAAAACTACGTTATTGGAATTCTACCAAGTTAATTCCAGTCTACCACTCCCAGCACAACCCATGGCGATAACAAAGACACTAAGACAAATTAAGACAAATATATATATAGGTGAGCCAAGGGGCCCTAAGTCCAGCCATGAAGATGGCTTTCTGGAACCAAGAGTGTGACCCAGGGCTGCACTCTGGCTTTATTCATTGGAGAAGGGGAGTGGCTTGTGAAAAGGAATTTTGGGAAGAAGGTGAGCACTGAAGGGAATTGTGGGAAGAAAATGAGCACTGTGAGCTGGGCTAGGTAGGAGGCCTGCATTTACCTCCGAGATATTCAGAGATATACAAAGGAAGTAATTTGCATTACGCTATTGAGATAGTATCTAATATTTTGGGGTTCTGGTGTTCCAGCTCTGATGTGTAACCTTTCAAGCCCCATGAAGTCATAGCCTCTATCTTGAGGCTCAATCCCAGCTGACACCGTGGAGCATTGGCTCTTCGTCCTGTTATCAGGGAAACACGCATGCCATCTTCAAAAATTACCACCAGCACCTGGGCTAGACTAATACACACTGCTTAAGGCCAATTGAAAGGATAATGAGAAATCCTAGCCAGCTCTGTACATTTCAATATGAGAAAATAGGGTCAGGCTCAGTCAAAATGGCGACAGTTGCTCTTCTTTCAAGGAGAGCTGCTCAGGCGGTCCTCCACAAGTGACAGAGTCAGGGCTCAGTGAGTGACACTGCCCATCCTTCTCTTTCCCCTTTGCCCTGCTTTTCTTTTTCCTCCCCTACTCTCTCTCTCTCTCTC